>OX638400.1:2270000-2362881 GCA_951813805.1 Limnephilus auricula
TACAGACTTATTTAGATGTTTCAAAATGTAACCCATTGTAACATTCTTCAAGATAATATCAACAAATTGTTAATTTTGTGCAATGAAAATAAACTTTACTAAAATATCTAAAAATGTTAATTATTCAGATTTACTCGAATAAAGAATCCAGTGATCTTTAATTACAGCATAGATAACAATGTTCTTGAAACATTCACAAATTAAAGACTTAGCTATCACTTTTCAATCCAATTTTTCATTTGTTAAGAACCACGTAATGAAAATCTCTAAAAAGGGCTTACAACTGTTGGGATTTTTAACTGGGCTTACTAGAATTTTCAACAATATTAAATGTATTAAGCTTTTATATTTTGCGTTTGTTAAAAATCAACTTGAATACAATTCTACCATCTAGAACCCACATTATAATATTGTACGCATTCTATTGAAAGATTACAAAATAATTTATTACTTAATTAAAAATTTTGAAATACTAATTGTATGCTACATACTAATTCAGCGGACATCTTCAATTTGTAACTAAACAAATACAAAACTTTGGTACTTAAGCAGTTCAGATACTGAATATTTTTTTACTATCCATATGTAAAAGCCTCTTAAAATGATATTAACAAATATATATAAATAAATAAAAATATGATATGTAATTTCTATCCTTGATAACTTTTAAATTAATATTGTTTCAATTGTCATTATAGACAGACCTGATTTAATAAGCCTCCGTACACCAACAAGAACTCGCTTGTACCTAGATTTCAAGCAATTGGCAATACTTTCTCGGAAGTAGTAGATATGTTCAACAGCGCGGAATACAGTTATAAGAAGGTTATAATAAGATATCTCAATAATAATAATCAATGATAGCATAATACTACTCTTCTCCTCGGGTGATATTTAATTTAAATAACATATTTTTCAAGATGAAGATTCTTTTATATTGATATTGTTTCTAACTTCCTATACATTAGTATCCATTGATTGTATGCACGTAAAACGTATAAACATGCCTATCAGTGAGTTAAAATGTTGTGTGCCTTTGAGTGTGTTGCCTGTGTTATACCATCTATCTTTCTATATATTTTATGCCTTTTTATTGTAGTCACTTGAAATGTTTTTCTTCTATTCTACGCTTATCTATAATAAAAAATAAATAAAAAATTTCGATAGATGATGTCCTTGTCAATCACAACAACAATAAATATTGCCCCTGTCAATCATAAACATCAATAAATACTGTTATGTGTCGATACAACAATATTTAATATTGACAAACTGCATTTGGATCTCACGACCAATATATTATTGACCATAATATTGTAAGCAATTTAGTGTTGGCTGTCAACGATGTATTGCGAGAGAAAATATTCAAATACTTCGTAATACAAATATTTTGGATTTAAGCTGACTTACTCACACCTTTGTCAATGTTTAAATATTGTCATTCCCTCATTTTATTACCCCCATCGCCTTCTAAATCAAATAATAACGATGATCCTACTAAAATATTTTGAAGATTTTTACAATATTGTATCGATTAACATGTTATTTTTACAGATATTACTATGTTTTACCTATTATTTAAATTGATATTATGATCACCAAACTATATGTAGGTCCGTATTATGTTTAGACAATGTTGGATACCGGACAACTCAGAAACATGCAATTAACACATCATTTAAAAAGTCATTAAAAGTGATGATTTTTTATTTAAATTGGTTAAATATGTTACGTTCGGAAAGGTTATAGGCTATTTTTCATTTTTTTTTGTCAAAACTTTTAATTACTTTTCAAAGGGGTGTTGAAATGCCGCTGTGTTGAGTTGTCGCGGAACCGACAAAGTTGTACATTACAATGTTTTTTACTAATAGATTCGAGAATAGTTCTGCGTTTAAAAAAGTATTTTATTTAATAAATCAAAACAAAAATTTGCTCTTAATCATAAGAATTATTGTAAGTATTATTTATTAATAATTATTGTAATTATTGTAAGTATACGCGCCTACAATTATAAACCACATATTTATGCAACTTTTTTTAAATTTAAATTTAGGAGTTACTTTTTATCCAAAAAACATCACTAACGTCTAAACAGTTCTTTTTTCAAACATTCTTCACGAAGTGAGGTACCATATTTGAAAAAATGCGAATACGAAGTCCAAATAAACCACATTTGAAAAAGAATCGTTACTGGACCATTAAAACGGCATCCATATTGAAACGGAACGGTCGAGGTAAAAAAGGACTTGGCAACGCTCAGTCAATTAATAAACCAACTTGTTTAATTCAAATAAGTATAATAATTATGTATATTAAATCTTCTGCTTTGAGAATTTTCCCTCGGAGAATACCTTGTCTAGACGCATTTCGAAAAAAAAATCCCTGGGGAGTCATTTTCACTCCAATGGACGGTGACCTTTTTAATAGCAGTCACTTGCTACAAGCTAAACTTCCATTTGCTTTTTTTTACTCTGATCGTCTGAAGGCAATAATTTCAATGTGCAAACAATTTAAAATTATCCACCATGTTCATCTTAACTATTATAAAAGCAGAAATATCTATTTGATTGTTTCCCTCACGGAGAAAAATGGTATTCTAAAATACGATCATTTTATTCGTAAAAACGGTTAAAAACAGGACTGAAGTTCTTACGAACAAATTAACGGAAAATGTAAGAATAATTTGTTGGTATACCTACGTACGAAAGTACGTACACAAACAAATTATTCTTACGTGTTCCCGCCAATAAAGATTGAAACCCTGTTAATTTGTTCGTAAGAACTTCAGTCCCATTTTTAACCGTTTTTACGAATAAAATGATCGTATTTTAGAATAACATTTTCTCCGTGCGAGCGGCCAAACTGTGGATTGAAATGGACTTGATATTTACATACATTTTTCCGTCTAGATTTTCCCGATTTAACAATAACTATAGCCATTAGAGAGTTTTAAAGCATTTTTTTTCACCGATGAACCATCTGCGAAAGAACAGATAAATCATTTTTCAATTTGAATTTGGGTTGTCAAATTTTTCAACATAATTTCCTTGTTATCTGTAACTAATATTCAACATATTGAGCAAAATGCTTAGTATCACGAACTAACTTAGTTATACAATAAGTTGTAATATTTAGAAAATGATGAAAAATAAAATTTATATGAGAAGTGTAGTATATTAAATAAATATAGTATATTTAAAAAAAAAGGCTGAAAAATTAAATTTATATGAAAAAAATCATTTAAATATCTTTTAAATCGTGCGAACTGGGCATATATACATTTTAACAATCGATTCCTGATCAAAATTGCAGTACACAAAGTACATGTCCGATAATATATTTCTTTCTTAAAAAAGCAAAAAATATTTTTTCAATTACACGTCGCCACTGATCACTCCTACATGTTGCGAAGGGATCACGCGATACGCGAGCTGTTTAGTATGTTATCGTGGTGCTGGAATGAGGCAGTGTGCGTATCCACAGTTGCAACTTGTGATAGAAAAATATTTTTATTGTTTTAAAAAATATATAGACAGCAAAATGGTGTCTACAGTTTTACACCAAATTTGCTCAGCAATCGCAGGTTAAAATCCTTCAATTACAACCTGTATATTCACTGGCACCTTACAGTAAAAATAACATCGATATTTATCCTTATTTCCTGTATTTGTTTCGCATTGTATTAACTTAAAATATAAACTCCAAATAAAATATCCACATTTCGCTTCTGTCCATTCAAGAAATAATAACATTTTTATTTAATGTTTACATTTGCTCTTTAACAATTTCCATTATGTATGTAGGCAATGTTATTTTATGCTGTCGCGACGAAGCCATTGCATGCGAGACGGAACCGGAAATGCACGTCATACGGCGCCATGTTGTTTGCGATGCGCGCGCAATTTTGCCTCTCAAATGACCCAGAACTGACAGCCGTTCTTTATTTAAAATCTAACGATTGTGACAAATGCATTCTCTTCTTTTGTTGGCATTGTTTGAAAGCATTATTATTTTATTTAATGGGATTGTTTAAAAGCATTATTTTATTTTAATAGATTGTTTAATGCGTTCCCATGACATTATTGTTCGGCATCCGTGACTAAACGAGTAATAGGGTGCCATTTAATTAATGTAGTGTCAAATTACGAAGAATGTGCTTTTGAATGACCTAAATTCATTGATGCCTGAATTGTTTGAAAAGGTTATTTTTTAAATTAAATGAAACAAATGACTTTGTGTAAACCACTGACGTAAGCGTATTGAGTAAGATTAAGAAAGGGACGCTCAGATGGTTTGGGCATGCGGAGCGAATGACCGAAGAAAGGAGTGTGAGGAAAATAAATGACGCAAATGTGAATGATAGAAGACGCCCGAGAAAGACATGACAATTAAATACTTAAGTCGGGCCATGTCAAGAGTCAGAATTATAGAAGAGTATGTATGAATGTGAATGAAGCAAAGAGGTGTATCCAGATTGAGTTGTTTGGCGGTCCGTCATCTCTGCCTACCCCCGCGGAAACACGGCGTGATGGTTAGTTATTTAATTTAAAATGTGAGTGGTGAATTTACCGGATATCTTAAAAACTGTATTTATTCAGATATATTTTTTCGTAGCAATTGTTTTGTAAATATATTTATTTTATTAATACTGGGTTTTTACAAATGTTCGCACTTACGTGAGAAAAATCTAGTTACAAAAACTCAGTTGTGCAAATAGGGACAAATAATTCCAAAAAAAATCTACAATTAAATACAGATAAAACAATTAGAAAACAGAAACATCATAAATAAAAAATATACAAAATTATAAACAAGCTCATTCAAGTAACACATATTACAAAACTTTAATTAATTATTAGCGGGATTAAAATTAATCCTATAATTGAAATAAAAGTAAAAATTATAATTAAATTGAGTTGATTAAATTGAGGCGAGAGACATAATAAACACGAGAGGCATGCATAGAGAGACATTTGACACAATATACTTAGTTTAACATATTTTATGTTTGCGCTTTATTCCGTAATCGAATCCCTGGCCTTCCGATTCGTAGTCAAATGGTAAAACAATTTTAAAGAAAGTTGTTTTTGGCAGGGAATGGGATTATTTTATCTTTAAGTGCAATTGACCTTATTATTCCAAACGAGAATTTTATTTATAGAAAAATCTTGATATTCTTGTCACGTGGGAACTGCATTTATTGATTTCTTGTCTTTCATTAGAAATGCATTCCAAACAGTGAACTAAATACAACTAATTAATTTAAGTTAACCAGCATAAAATGGGTAGGTTCCTAACTAAAACCTACCTAACCACAGTAGGAAACTATCTATCAAAACTTAGAAAAAAAGCAGTGATATTACTTGTGGTAAGGAATTTTTAGCTTATTATTACACTGTTTACTGTTTTATATTAATCAAGACTTCTGACATTAGACATATAAGAGAGGGACCATATATAACAACTAGTGATGTGCAAGACATCATAATAGTGATGTGCAAGGAGTAAAACTGCAAACTAGTCACTAAAAATATTTGATTTAAATTCAAATTTAGAATAAACTGGTGCATACTTGTGAAAAATCACAGGATAGTTAGTTATACACAAAGAAAAATGTTATTCTAAAATACGATCATTTTATTCCTAAAACGGTTAAAAACGGGACTGAAGTTCTTACGAACAAATTAACAGGGTTTCAATGTTTATTGGCGGGAACATGTAAGAATAATTTGTTGGTATACGTAATTTCGAACGTATACCAACAAATTATTCTTACATTTTCCCGCCAATAAACATTGAAACACTGTTAATTTGTTCATAAGAACTTCAGTCCCGTTTTTACGAATAAAATGGTCGTATTTTAGAATAACATTTTTCTCCGTGTAGAGGCTCTATTGCTTACTAATATATCTCAATATATCCAAGTGTTCCACTATCATCACGAGAGTAGCAGTGCCCGGGGACCGAATTCAATAGTTTCCGGTCGTTCGGCGGTGAGAGTGATAGACTAGAGCGTTGACTAGTAATAGAGAAGAATTTGAACAAGCGATAAAGTACCTACCTATATAAAGGATCTGATTTGTCACGAGTCTCTTTTGGATTTATTTTTTTACATGAACTCCACAAAGTAGGACCTGAGGAAAATAATTTCCCTCTGGGCCTATGTCATCTTTAGAGATGCTTTGTGGAGGGTATTTTTAAGAAAAGGAAGGAGAGAAGGTTCTGGAAAGAACAAACGTATGGGGTATGGGTAACAATCTGGGGTAAGTATGTTCAATATTCAGCAGAAACGGACGTATGAATCAATCCCTCCAAACGCGGTGCAACACGATGGGTCGAGAGAGAGCAGAATATTATTTTATTATTGTTATATCGAAAAATGTAAATCGCCACATTATTCAATTTGTGTTCGGTTTCGAATAGAATAGTTGAAGCGCAAAGATATTATGATTATCTTTTATAACTTCTGCTCGTGTTTCTTCTGTTTAAATTCGGCGAGTTGCATAGTTTTTTCGATTTTAATGAACCACTTCCGGACTTTAGAAAAACAGAAAATAAAGCCCGCTCGAAACTTCTCCACGTGAATTCTGTTTGAATTTGGAATGCAGTGAAGTTGCACCTCGAGGAAAGAAATATCTCCTCTTTGAATTCAGCGCTTTGAGATTATTCATTTCTAGAAAAGTTTTAATGAGTAAACAATATAAAGAAAGATGAAAATAAATAAAGAATGGAACTGGCATTCACTTTGCAATTGGTTCGCCTTCCAGTTTGTAAAACAAATTCCTTGAAATATAAAACGTTCAAATAGATTCAAAATGTTGTGGAAACATTTTTTATTAAATGGTGGGTAGGTTATGTACATATCGTTAAGAGTCATTGACCAGCGGCTGAGAATAAAAGTTTAAAAATGCTTGCAACTGTACAGGGAAGTACCGATGAGAATGATCCATTATTCCCCGTATCAATTTTTTAAAATTAATAATTCAATGTCGATTTATTTCTTTCAAAACTTGCTTTAATATATACCTACATTCAAGTAATCAATAAAAATGCTCATAAAGCATAATGATAAATTATTAAATATCATGTACCTACTTCTTGTAAGTATTTTTTGATATTAAGTATTTATAATTTTTCAATAATGTCTAAACAAAATAAGTGTGTAAAAATATTCTGAAATATTTTAGTCTGTAAGACCTTAAATAAATAGAAAAACTGAAGTATTTTCGTCACAAAACACGTTCTCGGATTTATTTTTTAATGATTTTAATTTAACTAAAATTAAAATTCTGAAAAAAATTTACTAAAATTAAAATTCTGAAAATTTTGTTTACTAAATTATGTATTGATTTATTTTGTTGTATGATTATATTATTTGAAAATTGTGTTGTATAATACGGTTCACGGCGAGTCCATCGAAAACGAGTTCAACTAACTAAAATTCAACTTACCTAACCTAACCTAACCTTTGTTTGTGTATTTTGTAAATTTGCGTTCGATGAACTCGTCGGTTACCGTATAATAAATACAACACGTAGTTTGAAAATTAAACAAATCTGCCAGCGACCAACGGTATAACCTTATATATATTAAAAATAAACTCAGTTTTTCAAAATTAAAAAATATACATTTACCAGATAAAATAACAACCTTTCAAAATCATTTTATGTTTTTTTGTAAAAACAGTCAACATGTCTAGAATTTGATTTAAAAAGGACTAATTTCCGGTATTCTATGGTAATACCCTCTTAAAGTTACCTATTTAGTTTTAAATTTATTTTATTTAAACAACATATTTCTATTCTTGACCTGACCGCAGCATATCGATTTTCCAGTTCATTAGCCAGATATCTGTAAATACTAAACTTTGAGCTAATGCGGAAAGCAATTTCTTTTACATATTAAATATGCCATAAAATAACACTGCGAAGCATAACGGTTCGGTATATTAGTAGACATTTTAAAATTTCCTTCTAGTAACCCAGAAAATTCACTACAAGTTTTTCTGCATTATAATTGATTTGGTGGTAATTAATGAGTAATCTGAGTATTGTACCAGATAGAGGGAGCACTTTTACTTAGAACTGCATATTCAACTCAAATTGCGATTTTTCTGAATTGTCTGACTAATCAACTAGACGGTCGATATTTTGTGAATTTTTGCGGTCACGATTAAATACATTTTTTTTATTACGAAAGATAAATTGGCGGCATTTTATTTTGAAAGTTTTATTTTTAAACAATGAAAAATCTCCCCTTTAAAGTATTTATTCTATTTTATTAAAGTAATGTGTTTGTTTTTTAAACAAATTTATAGTTTTATTCCGAAACAGGAGGAAGATCACTCTCTATATTAAATTTCGAAAAACCACCCCACACCTCTTTTCCACCCCCATTTCCCGTCTTACCCCCTCTCAAAGCAGAATTTTGATACTCCTTGACGAAATTTTGCACACTCGACTTTCAAAATAAGAGGAAAATTTCTGTCTTCATCCATAGATATCCAATTTGGGGTTTACGTCTATTCTGATTTCTAAAAACGACGTGTAAAGCCTGGGCAACGCCGGGGATATCAGCTATTATATTAGGTTATATTGCTCCTCATCAAAACAGTGGAGTAGACTCCTCTAGTGGGATAGTTAGTATAAATAAGAGAAAAATTATTTTAAGTTAGTGAAAATGTGATTATAGGAATATTAATTTATTATTCTTTTGCCAATCATAGTTTCTCCTTGCTTCTAAATATGAAGTTATGCATAACGAAAAATATAATTTTTAACCATATAAAGTCCTGGATTACGTGATAAAAGAATATTAACTGGGGTAAATCCAAAAGTGCATTCCAGAATTGCTGCTATTACAGTATGGGAAAGCTGTAACTATCTGAAAATTGCACCGTCACGTTTCTCCCATAAAAATACTCCATCCGAATAGTTCGTAATTCACAAACAGGTGGCGCTCTATTTGATTATACGATTCGTAACAACTGTTGATATGGATTTTATCGATCATATTGGTTAATTACTAGATTAGGTATCGTGAATCGCGACCAATGTTGATTCGGATACAAAATGCACACAGATGCATTGCTTGCACAGAGCTTGTTTAAAGCACTCAAACTTGTAACTCGTCTGAAATACTAAAATAAAATATGCTAGACCGCCAAAAACTCGTTCTTGGCATGCACTTCTTACTGCATTCACATTTGTACATCGTTTCTTAACATACTCAAGAATTTTTTTCACTTGATCGTGCCATGTCTTCCTCTGGTTTCCCCGACTTTTATTGCCGTTAACTTTCACGTCATCTTATATTCTCCTAACACTTCTTTGTTCATTCGCTCTGCATTCCCAAAGAGATTTGTATCGTTTTTAAGTGAATACCTCACAAGAGTCCCAGCTGCTCCCGTATGGAGCCAGTATGACTATGGCATCCCTAATTGGGGTATGTTGTGAGAATGAAGAGGGGAAGTAGATGGAGAAGAGGACAGTAGAGAAATAAAGTAATCTAAACGTTCCACACGGAGAAAAATATTATTCGAAAAAACGATCACTTCAATAGTAAATACGGGACTGAAGTTCTTACGAACAAATTAACAGTGTTTCAATATTCATTGGCGGGAAAATGTAAGAATAATTTGTTGGTATACGTACGAAATTACGTATACCAACAAATTATACTTACATGTTCCCGCCAATAAACATTGAAACCCTGTTAATTTGTTTGTTAGAACTTCAGTCCCGTTTTTAACCATTTTTACTATTAAAATGATCGTTTTTTCGAATAACATTTTTCTCCATGCATTCTCAATCATTTCTAACATGATCATACATGGTTTTACCACACATATGCCGCAGGGATCTCATTTGATTCTAAAATCTCTTACCATTATGATGAGAAAATTGTGATTTTGCAATGATGAAGGCCTTATACAAATGAATTGAACCAATTATGCCTGGGTGGGAAACCGACACATTTGTTCAACCAGCCACTAACCAACCGGTGGTACCTACTAACTTCATTTACTTTCATTAATATACTCGTATAATACGGAATACGACTTTTAATATTTCTGTGACATTACCTTCATGATTTATATTTTGGCTTCGATCAAATTCATACATTCACATTTCGTATGCAAATGAAATGGGTGTTCGGAAAATATTCTCAAGTTCTTATCCGTTATTTTCTTTGCTAGACCTTCCTAAAGCCACGATTTAGAAGCGAAAGCCGAAAAATAATGGACTGCGTTTGTATATATTATGGATATCTCTGGGTTCATATAATAAGAATTTTCAGAAATTGTATTTGGCAAATACAAAGTTTAAGTTTGTTTTATCTTCCAGAACATCTTCATAATTGTTTTAAAGATTTAAGGGAAGTAATTTTTAATACATTTTTGAGTCTCGTTCTTGTAGGAGCAACGTTACTGACTGTCTATAAGTAATTAAAGACTTTTAATTTGCATGTATAATAATTCTGAATTTATCTAACAGTGTGATTTTACGTATACCTGGTGCTTGATGGGGTTCACATCAGGTCTAATTTATCAATTGTTCTCAAATGGGGTTTTATAGTCAAGGTAAGTTAGCTCGATATTTGTTTTAAGAACTCATAATGTACCAGTACTTTTAGCGTTTTCATACTCTCAAAAATGTTCCATTACCAATTATAAAAATTCAAAGCACTTGTTTTTTTTTTTTTTCTTTATTCATTTTGTTTGTTACAAGTTTGTTTTACATGGCTTTTCGACTACCAAGCTAGGCAAATGCCCGTATTATGAGAGTCGAATGTTTACATGTATAATTTTTGTTTATCATATTTCTATTGTATTTTAACTAATAACGTATTTTCTTTTTGTTACAGGTGAGTTCGTATACACATGAATTTGTTTCCGAATATTTCCTGCATTCAAACAACTACAAGGTAAAAGTTTAATATGATTAATAATTTTGTTTTTACTTAAAGTAATATTCTTTAGATATCTATGTCTACTTTTGTATGCACTGGTACATACCTACAGTGAAAAATGTGAAATAAGTCAGATAAGTAACCCTCATTCGCGTAAGAAGTTTTTTTCGATGATGCAACATTTTCTAACCTGATTTTGAGAATCCAGACTCTCGCGTCCTCAATGCAGGTATTTAGTTTTCATACAATATCTTTAAGGCGAAATTTGCACAGTTCTAAAAAAACTTCATTACAATAGAAATCTTTTGGCAGACTTACGAAAGTCTTGGATAAAATACTGTTTCTATAACCACTGGAGCGACAGAGGAATTAAAATATTTTTTCTCGGATTGCTAAAGGAAATTTTTCCGCCCACATTAAAAAAATCATACATCCGAATTTGAATACGGAGACATACAAACTGATTATAGTTCTATGTAGCCAATGAATTCCCCTATCTTTTCTCTATTATCACATATTTGTAGGATTCATAAAAAAATATATAATATTATCTTTAACCTTAAAACATTTTAAAGAATCTATAGAATATTTATTTTGTTATATTTTGAATGTACAATATGTTATATAGTCGTTTTAATAAAATTTTTTTTTTGAAAATTTGCCTTATTTTGGCAAAAAAAGCAATTTGAGATTTTGGAAATAGTGCTATAATGTGGCAAATAGCGCTCGAGTAGGTAGTGTCGTTTGTTTTATAATACGAAATAAATAAGTAACATTAAAGTTACCATAACAAGAATTATTCCAATAAAAATTGTATATTATATTATTACTACATAACGTAAGTAATTATTGAAGTAATAACGTAAGTAATAAGAAAGTATGTGGAGAGATGATGCTGAGAAGTTAAGAGAATTATGTAAAAAATATTTAAAGATTGTTTATGATAACCTAATTTGTATAGTCACATGTGTTCCATCGAAATCCTTACTTTTATTTATAAAATTCAATAAGTATTTAAAGTCGGTAAATATTATTTATTTACCTAAATGCACAAACAATCAGTGCAAAACTTTCCGACCGAATATTGGAACATTGGAAAATTTTCTCTTTGTGATTTCTGATGAATTCCATTTACATTTTTTCGCTTTTCATCGAATAAATCAAACGTACACACGTTCGTAAAACGCTTCACTTTGTTTCATTTCTGCTGCAGTTATTGAATAGAATTGCTGAAAATTGCTACCATTTGCTACCCAGTCAGTGCATTACGGGTGACTTCAAATATACACCGGCCCATTTAATGCAATATTTTATTTAATTCTGGACTTGTGGATCATCAATATGTAGAGGGAGAAGTACCACGACGAGATTTTGACAATGAAGCTAATGAAAATAGTTTATTTGTAAACAAGTTCTGCGTAATTATTATTACGCCTGACTGATGTTTCGCCTTCTAAATTATCAAAATGGACAACTAACACCTCTGCCACAGGTCATCCTAAGTGGTTCTCTTCGTTTGGTGACTTAGCAGGGGTGCCCGGGTTCATGGTATTATGTTTGTCCGAAACGTGGGGGCGGATGCGTCTGCCGACCAGCAGCGTGGCGGGCCGGATCGAGCGGGACTGGTTGAGGGAGACCTTTTGATCTCTCTAGTCGGACCCTCTCGACCAATCGCCTTGCACCGCAGTCGGAGATATGGCTGCACACGTCCTTCACTCCTGGACATATTAATCCCCAGATTCCTACCCACCCATCAAACCTTTTTTCCTTCCCCTCCCTCCACACAGCATCTTCAAAGATAACATAGGTCCTGAGGGATTTTTTTCCTCGGGGCCTCCTGTGTGGAGCTAATGTAAAAAAAAATGCCTTCAGAATAATTACACAGCAGTTTTTAAATAAACTGTTGTTATAAATTGAGTAATAAATGTAATAATATTATTGAACGCAGTGTAGTATATAATAAGTTTTAACAATAACTTTAAGGATATGAATTCAATCCCAAAGGACTAGAAAGGAAAACTCGATAGAGCACATTATTTTGCGTAATGTAACGAACTGACGCGACGTACGCATTTGGCGTATGTAATTATCACCTCACCAAAACTAAAATATTTAACCCTTAACATCTCCTCGATGTTGGTTTTCATCAATATCGTTTCCTGAATCATTTCATTCGGTTTTTCAAATGATTTTAAATATTCCCACGACCGTGGAATAGCCGGCAGCGTTCCCAAAAAGCCTGAAAAACTTTTAGTAAATTATTTAAAAAGGTGGCCGGGCCATTTGTCGGATATCGTTTAATCAAATGTGTGTGAAGTTTTATTCAGATCGCCATTCAGTCCGTAGAATGGACCACTTTAATGTGTATTTAAATCGACAGAAGCCGTGAATGGAGGCTGAAAATGATGCGATGAAAGAGTTGAGTCAATAGAGAGCAAGCTTTACAAATAATAATAAAAGCACTATGCATATTGTTTTTTGATTGAAAAAGGTTGATAAAGACCTCGTTTTATATCTTTATTTATTCGATGCTATCGCTTTTTTTTCTCTCGTTTAAACCGTATTTTTTATGTAATTAAAAAATTTTATGTTGACTTTATTAGATGTTTGTATTTCAATGATTGTTTGTTGACTTTTAGAGTGTACAATCATTTTACGTTTTTTCCATCCTCTTTTGTCAACGTTTCGAGCAGTCTTGTAATGCCCATCGTTAGGGCATATTATATAGACTGAGTTTTGGTAAAACTCTTCAATCACAACTTGAAAACTTTACACGAAACGAATATTTACAAAATTCGTAAAAGCAATTAAAAATCTTGGAGTTTATATGAAAGCAGTTATTTGTTTTTTTAACATTTTATTTTACAATATTGCAATTCCATTTATATTTATAGAAGATTTGAGGATTAAGTAATTTCAACTACGATTTTTTTTTCGAAATAACCTAAAAATTGTTGGCTTATATTTAGATTTTAGTTCTATCATTGTCTTAACAAGTTGTAGATCAAAGACTTATTCTACATGAAAAAAATACGGCTCGAAGGGTTTTATCAAAACACAGTCCATATAATTGTTGCTCTGATTACAAGCAAGGGTTTTTTTTATAAATACGAAAAGTCTGAATTTAAAAAAGAAATCCAACTTTTAAAAATACTAATGTTGATTTTTGTTTTCATTATAAAACAAACTACTTAGCCAATTACGACAGTTGTTTTTAAAAAAAGAGTCTATTACGTCCATTTGCTTGTTTTTCAACTTAAATTGTCTTTCATGAAATGATTTGACAACGTAACAATCAGGAAAAAGCGTAGGTATGGCAAGACTGTCCCGAACTACTAGAAAACTTCTGGACCATGCTGGGAAACTTAATGAAACGCCAATTTATATAATGACTTTTCTTCATCTAATCAACGCTACCAATTGAAGCAAACAAATAATGAAACCTCCTTTTTTCTTTTTGTTCTCTCTCACCTTATTAATAGAGGTCTAAAAGCGGGATCGGGTTTCATTGGACGAATAAAATTGACAGATCTATATTGAAAGTAAAATGGAATCGGATCCATTTAGAAACTGCTAAATTTGTTTTGTCAGTATCGTAGTATTATAATAGTGAACGAAATTTCACAGAAGACACAGTCAGTGTGAAAAACCTTGTTGGTAGGATTTTTAGGAAGAGTCCAGAGGGGTGATTTCGTTTCAGGATCTATCCTTAATGTTATTATTACCACTATAAATGTACATTTTTGTTAAAATTTTTGTTTGTTTCTTATTAACTAAGCGATTAATTATTTCAGGTTTATAACCACTTTAAAATTAACGACTTTTGTCGCTTTCGTTCGTGAGAACTGGAATCGCAGTTGGGATGAAGCTATACGCCAAATTACTATTTAGATTTATCTTTACTACGAATCGGTTTATATTATGAATATTATAAAATATGCTATGGATACATCGAAGCTTTTCCTACCTTTTCTATTTATTGGAATCAAAATAAAATTATTAATTACGTTAAAATAAGTGTAAAGTACTAAGTAAATAATTTGTTTTTTCATTACATATATTTGAAGTTATATAAGAAACAACTTTTTTTAAATATCCCCTTATGGCTAAGATTATTTTTGACTATTTCCATTCACTAACTTTTTTTCATTCTTTTAAAATTATTCATAACAAAAATTAAAACAACTTTGGCACTACTTTTCCCGTGCAGATAATACAAAAAACACGCGGAATGCTAAAGGGGTAAGAAGTTAAATATTTCTGGCGTTTATATACTCTTAACGAAAAAGTCGCTAATTTTAAAGTTAAGGTCACTTATTTATCCTTAAGTACCTAGAACCGGAATTGCTTGTAGTTAATTATTGAAAAGGCTTTAATTTTAAGGTTAAGGTTAATTACATAATCCTTATCCTTAAGTAGAATCGTAATCGCAAATCTGAACTGGTCGAGTAGAAATTTTCAATCATTTTACCTCTATGAGAGAACTACAAAATATTTTAATTTTGAATGTTGCGTTGAAACAACAAGTAAAAACATTGTTCAATGAAAGTATTATTAAAAAAAAATTTAACTTAACATTTAAAATTATTTTATGTTGTTATATTTTAATCAGCGCATAAATACTCAGTAAGTTTTTAAATGTTTAATTGTAATCATGTCTCAGTAATAAATCAGTTGTTAACCTCAGATAATAAACCTAATGTTAAACCAGAAATCGGAGTGGAATCCATGAATCTGTCATGCATATTTATGACTGGCATTTCACCTGGATCTAGAACATCAATAAATTACTTCAAGGTACTAACCTACCTATACGTGCACTTTGGAACAAACGAATGAATGAAAGCCTGACTAACCTAACCAAGCTATTAAAATCGTTAAAAATGGATTTCTAAACTCGCCATTGTGAAATAATAGGGTCAAATGTAATGGAGCGTGAAGCCATCTTAAATAGGACAGAGCTTTAGTTAGAATAGTTAGGTACTTTTATGCTTTTGCTGTTTCTAACGTAGCTTTACAATCCGTGTAAATAATAATATAAAACGAGGATATTGTAGTGTCAGACGTTGTCAGTCGGGAAAACAGATCGCCCCAAGAACACTTAGCAGAATATTACAATGATTACTTCTCTGCCAGTTTACTGCGCCAGATATGTCTTCCTCTTCTTTCAGATTTGTGACAGTGGACTTTCCACTTTATGGATTTTCCAAACATGCTTACGGCGTCGCTTTATTTTGTTTCGTGTGAAGAATATGTAATATTGGACTGTGGTTTAATTGTATCTGCATAGAGTGACGGTGAGAAATGCAATTGGCAGAGAAAGGTATGAGAAATGAACTCTTCAAATACGAATACGGACATAGGAAAAGAATAAGAAGTAAAAACCTCAAATTGTAAGAAGGTTACCGTGTGATTATGTGGTAACAATTAACATTTTTGAAATACTGAATACTATTTATGAGCAATGCGAAAGACTAACAGCAAATGCATCTGCAAGTAAGGTTTTTTGTTCAAAATGAAAAGAAGGTATTTGAAATACAAAATTATTTCAGCAATAAAATAACATCCGGAATCTAACGCAGGCTGCCAAAAGGGGCTTGCTTAAATAAATAGGTTAATGGTGTGATACCATTATAATTTACAGCGTAGTTGTAGGTTGAATCCCGTGGCTTGCTGAAAACTCCTCGGGTAGATTTAAAAAAGAACCTCACATCGTGAGATTGGGTCGTCTGCAGAACATTGGCTATCAGCCAAAAGTCCCGTCCATATACAGGACAAGTCTTCCGATTCCAAAAATCTTCCTAGGATGATCTCCAATCAAATCCAATGATAGCAAGTGACTTGCACGATATTGGCAAATTGAAGTCGTCCACGGGGTCGCCCAATGCTCTGGACTGCCGCACAAAGAATTAGCCAATATTTACGACAGTTAAAACCACTCTCAAAAGAAAATTGCGAAACAGAAAAGACAGAAAACGATTCGGTCTCATCTAAGAATTGACCTCAGAACATCTGCCTTGCTCTGGCTACTGAACTAATCCGACCATATCAACTTCCGTCATTTTTAACTGTATCAACTTCAACTAAAAGCTACCAACATTATCTACATTTTTTGACATTCTTTATGTATGATTACAAGATTCTACCGTAATTAAATTTCAATCTAGACAGTGCGATTAAGAGAGAGGTAATTAGGTAGGTACATTGGATGGACGAAAAAGTGAACGTCAGGGGAATAAAATGTGACCCAAACTTGAAAGAGAAAATCTATTTTTAAATTTATTGGTAAAATAAAGGACATAAAAAAATAAAGCCCAATGTTAAAGGTTTATACTTTTATCCACTCGAACGTTTTTTGCCACAATATGGCACTATTTCCAAAACCACGGATTGCTTTGCTGCCAAAATATGGCAAATATTCTCTAGATTCTTTAAAAAGCTTTAAATTTAACGATTTTATAAGGTTTTTTTGTAAATTCTACGTACATAGGATAATACACAAAAGATAGGTGATATCATTGGTTATATAGAACTATAATCAGTTAGTATGTCTCGATATTCAAATTCGGAGGTATGAGTTTTTTAATGTGTGCGAAAAAAATTATTTTGGCAATCCGAGAAAAAGGTTTTAAATTGCTCTGTCGCTCCAGTGGATAAACTATGCTGCGATTGACAGGAGAAAGAAACGCTCGGGCCGAGCCACGAATTACGAGACAAGACGAAGCAACCGCAAGCGGCTTTACGGGCTACTAAGTTAGTGAAAAGTACTCGTAATAAAAATAGGAGGAAATAACAATATACATAATTTTATACAGCAAAATAAATAATAATAATATTTATGTAAATTTTGTTTTTTGTCTTTATTTTCTAAAGAAATTAACTCGACTATATTCGCAGTGGGTCGCTTCATACACTTGGTACTCCCATTTACATCTAGAAACCCATTTAGTTTTAATTAAAAAGCGCCTTTGTGTGTGTTCTCCGTGCGAGAAAATGTCCCCCCATGTTCAAATATTGCCAACAGTTAATTGATAATTAAAAATAAATGCTTAATTTATTTTATCAATACTGTGTAAACGCAGCCACCGCACTGCGCTCCCTCCGTTCCAGACACTATCTCTTAAATCTCAGAAATAGACGAAATATTGTTAAATATCAATTCCACCGATATTAAAGTAACAATAAAATTTGAGTAGTTTATCAAATACCAATATAATTTTTTTACATTAGCTCCACACAGGAGGCACCGAGGAAATTAATCACTTATCTTTGGGGATGCTGTGCGTAGGATATTTGTATTGAAAAAAATATTTTAAACAAATATCATTACACTATAAATGAATACCTTATGTAAATTAAATGTTTTTTATTCATGTATATTGTTGGGTTTTATAAAATAACACGTATTTGTTGGGTTAGCTGGAAGAAATCGGATGTAGCTGTAAGTTATATCTTTTGTACTTTCTGTATTTTATGTTTATTGAATTTGAATTTAGATTTGAAAGGATGGAGAGTAAATTCTGCAGGGAAAGGGATATGAGGGGTGGGTTCCGGGGTCTGTAATCTGAGGTCAATGTGTCCAGGATCTACGGACGTATGAATCTATCCCACCCACTGCGGTATAAGACAATGGATCAAAAAAATCCGGCTGGATAGGTATAGAATTCTCCCTCAACCATTTTCTCCAGATCCAGACCGCCACACAGTAAGTGGGCAAATGCATCCGCCGTTAAGACCTAGACGAACCTCATCCCATGAATCCGTGGCGAACCACTCGGGGTGACCTACGGCAGGGGTGTCGATTATCCAATAAATGGTTCCAGGTGCGGCGGTACCTATACCCGCCTCCCAAATTAAGATAATGAGTAAATAAAGCCATGAATAAGTATTATTATTTTTAATGTTACTTTAAAATCGTCTCATTGAGGCCTAACCACAGTTTTGATAATGGCCTTCAACACGAAAACAGCTGTTTAATAATAAAAGTTAAACTGGTACTTACCCTTATGTATGGCAGTGAAGCATGGAACTGGCAGAAATAGGATGAAAGTAGACTGAATGTTGTAGAAATGAGATCCCTGAGGCGTATGGTAATAAAACCATGTATGATCGTGTGAGGAATATAGAGATCCGAAAAGAATGCAAGGCTGATGTGAGCCTAACAAATAAGATTAATAAAGGGACGCTTAGATGGTTAGGGCATGTTGAGCGAATGATTGAAGAAATGAGTGCAAAGAGAATTTATGACGCGAATGTGAATGGTAGAAGAAGCCGAGGACGCCCAAGGAAGACGTAGCACGATTAAGTGAATCAGATACTTGAGTCGGGCCATGTCAAGAGTGTATGATAATAATAGAATATAATAGTAGAAGAGTATGTATGAGAAGATGTACGAATGTGAATGAGGCAAGGAGTGTGTGCCAAGACCGAGTTGTTTGGCGGTCCGTCCTCTCTGCCTATACCTGCGGGGAAACGGCGTGATGGTTAGTTAGTTAGTTAGTTAAGTTAAATTATTTGCAGAACTTAATAATTTGATTTACTTTATATTTTAAAAGAGCACACTGCCCACCATGGTTGTTGTAGCTGGAGTAATCATTCTCTAGTAGGCTTTAGTTGAATCGTGTGAGCTCGTACGAGCTTATTCTTAAATTGGTCTCGTATTGTCATTTCAAGCTTTTCGATCTTTTTATTAAGGTTTCGTTATTGGTTCAGCGTGTAGTCTGTTTCGTCGTTGTTTCAGTTGTCACTTGTATTCTTTGTGACGCTTTTCTTGTTTGATCACAATATTGTTGCATCCCATTAATTCGTTACCGTATTATATCAAAATAATCAACCTCTACAAATTATCCAATTATTATTATTATTCTTAAAATATTTTGAAAATACTTTACTGAAGTAACTTATTACGCATTTCAATTGTTATTTGAGTTACTGTGTTAAAGCAATAAAATAAACATAAAATGCTGCATAAAACTGAATTATTTATTTTATTTTAGGGAAATCAAAGTTTACAAAGTGGTTCATCTATACATGAGTAATTGGGGAAACTTTACTTAAGGGGTAAATAACCATTAATAATTTCTCACATTTTACTCAGAATTACTTATTGAAATAAAAATACCTATCTGAAATAGTTTAAATGTGTCATCTCTAAGTGGGCTACCCACAGTTTGATAATGCCTTCAGAAGGCGAAACAGCTGTCAGGCGTAATAATAATAACATAGCCGAACTTGTTTAAAAATAAACTGTTTTTATAAATTGAATAATGATTTTATCAAATACATAATAGAAATGGAGTTCTACAAATTAAACTTGATAACAATAAATAAAAAATTAAACACTTTACTTTCAACAACTAAAAATGTTACTAACAAGAGTGAGATTATTTTAACAATAATATATGTCATTACATAATATATAATTATATTTTATTTTTAAAAGAGTTTTTCTTAAAGAAACGATAATTTTTTACTTAATACACGTATGTATCTACATTTTTTAAAATTATACACATATCGCAAATCCCATTGAAAAGTTTGGTAAATCAAAGAAGTTAATTTTACAGCAGCGCGCAAACAAATGATAATTGATGAAACAAGCGGTCCCGGCGAAAAGAGACACTAGCGACATCTCGCAGATATTAGACTGATATAATTTAAATGCGGTTCTAGTGGGGCATAGATAAATCACAATCATTTTACTATCCAGAGATAAAAATTACACTTTATAAAACAGATTTTTTTTTCTTTTCTGTGTTATATTTTTATGTCTTATCTTTTTTAAATGTTTAGTGTTTAATGTTTAATTTTTAGATACATAATAAAATAGTATAATGAGGAAATCTATAATTGGTTTCTCAGTTAGGTAAATTACACGTGTATAAATGAACCACATTGTAAACTGTTGATTTCCCTAAAATAAAATAAATAAATAAAATAAATATCTCCTTGCTTAGATATACGAAACGTCGTACCATGGTTTAAAATTTCCTCCTGATTTACATACATTCAATTTTCAGATCACCCAGATGTAAATTTACAAAACAAAAGAAAGTGAACAAACTCTTCATTAATGCATGGGGGTCGAGAAAACATTCAAAGCATTATTTGCATTCTGTGACTTCGAATCAGTTCCGTGATTTTCTATGGTTTATTGGTTATTGGGCCAATCGGGTGCGCCCATGAGGCCGCCATTGCAAATTCGTATTCAGAACGCGGCGTCTGTAGACAAGAGTTGGTCATCTCCGCTATTTGGATTTAAACTGTGTCTGTGGACTTAAGAGTTACTACAAGCTTGCTGAACTTTATGCTGCCATGAAATCCATATACAATACTCGTATCTATATTAAACCTATAGAAAACTGGATGAAGGTAAAAAAAGCTTAGCAGTTTTCATTGATCTTAAAAAAGCTTTCGATACAATAACCATGAAATACTGCATTTAAAACATTAAAAAATGTAGTAACCGAAACATCTCTTAACCAACTTAGAAGTTACTTAACTGCAAGAGATCAATTTGTACAAATTGGTATAAAAAATAGCAAAACCTACCAATTAAGTACGGTGTCCCTCAGGGAAGCGTATTGGGACCAATACTATTTATGATTTATATAAATGACCTTATGAATCTTCCGATCAAAGGAGACATAATGAGCTTTGCAGATGATACTGTTATTATATTTCATGAACAATATTGAACAAGCACCTACGAGGAGCCGGAGCTTGGCCTGTCTCTACTTTAAAACTAAAAACTACTAAGTAATGCAAATTCATGTGATTTTGGTTTGAAAATTAGATCGCTTAGACATATCTTTATCGAGTAAAACACATGTTTTAAGCCTTTCAAATAATCGAGTATTTTTTTGATTAGTCGTTTTACCACCCCAGAAAAATAACGTGGAAAATGATCTTAAAACATTTAAATAATTGTGCCTCAGCTTCGCAAAATAAAATAAATTGACGATGTTTTTTTTCTTGAATAAATCAAAACAAGCGGCTAGTGTTCAGTGGAAATTTAATTCTTATCTTCATCTATATAAGAAGTGTTATTTTTACCGGCCTGATCCCGAATTATACACGTCGTGGTGCATCGCCTTTAACTTCACATCTGTCGCTCGGAAACCGGTGTCCGGGATTTTTTTTATTTTTAATTTTTTAAAAGCGATTTTAACCCTTATGTATAAATAAACTGTTCAAGGACAAGGTCAGAAGCGCTTGCATCAATATCATTCCAGGCGTTGCTTTTAATTTCTGTACTGTAGCTTCTCAGAATGCTTTGAAATTAATTTTCTATGGTACATGACCAAATGTCATCCGACATTCAATAGGTTGATGGACAATTATACGAACTCCACAAATATTTTTTTATAGATAATTTTATCATCAGTAGCATGATCCTTTTTTCTCTTTTTTTTTCGTGAGTCTTTTCATATTTTTGTTCCATTTAACCAACGTTCTACAAGATTTAAAATCGGTAATCGGAATGTCTATATTAAGGCATCTTATGAATTCATCTTTTGAATGGAACTAAATATTGTCTCACAGCTGTTCGCAAAACACATAATAATAATAAATAATAATAATAATTGGATGACTTGTATAGCGCCGTTTTTGTGAAAAATCACCTCAAGGGCGCTGTACAAATTTCAATAATTTCTACAATCTTACTTCTAACTACACACTAGACAAATATAAAAAACCTATGGCTAAAACAATGGATGCAAATCCACCGGTTCTTTGATCAGCGATACAAAACTATATGTACAATGCATCTGAACAACTAGCGCGGTGATGCCTAAAATGTACATGTATTATTTTTTTTATAATAAGGGGAAACTAAAATCAAAATGCACGCCTTTGGGCGTCCTTTCGGGTTCATCATTCACCCTACTTACATGATTGAATCCCGGCTTTAGGGCGTGCGAGGTGGATTTGAAAATAGAACGGACACAATCGCGGGAACAGTTCACTTTGGCGGGAAATTATCTACACGGAACATACATTGATGTACTACTACCTACTACAGGTATTATAATCTTCTATGGCACGGAATGCCTTTGCGGCGTGATTGTATTACCCAATAGACTCCCGCTATTTCATGAATTCCTATTACGACCATCATTTCCACTGAACTGAATTTCGAACGAATTTAATCGGTGTTTGAAGTAATACTGCAATGTTTAGACTCTTTACATTTCATTCTATATGTATTTCCACTAAACTGAATTTAGAATGAATTTCATTGGTGTTTGAAAAACCTAATTCAACAATGTTCAGATCGAATATTAACTGAATTTCGGACGAATTTAATCGGAGTTTAAAGTTATACAACAATGTCTATATATTTCATTTTATCTGTATTTCCACTAAACTGAATTATACATAATATTATTATACATTTTTGTAAGTAATAATCTTCCAGTTATTACTTACAAAAATTCAACTTAAGACGATAGACTTCGCTTTTCGGCCCATACAAAAAGGACGCCCGGGAAAAAACACTTTTCTACATCGAAAATTGCACAAAATGAATAAAAAATTTATACTGCCTTCTAGAGGGTGAAAACTATTTCGGTATGTTTTCGAATTTTCGATGCTTTTCGTATTAACGTAAACATTCACTGTCAAACATGTACGATTTATCAAAAAACATTATTTAAGGAAAAAGTGGTGCTAACTCAACTCTCATAAAGAATTATAAAATTATAAAAAGCTACCGACGTAGCTTCTTCTTTCTAAAAAATATATATTTTTTAAAATTTCAATTTCGTGAAAGTTTTGGTGTAGAAAAGTGTATTCTCCATACACCCCTTTTCGAGCGATTTCTGTAGGTAAATTTGAGCGTTGTCTCATTCGCACATTTCGCATTCGCATGTATTGTAAGTGTGCGTGAGCTTATTGTGAGCGGGACAGAATGACAGTCGCGGGTTTTCCGCGTCTGGTTCAAAGTCTAGCCTCTTAAGCAATTCCACAAATTTTAACTAGCTCAGTCTAGTTGTCTAATTAAAACATAGACAAACACTTGTGGTAACTAGAATTATCTTATTATAGGATTAAACGATAGGTACCGTTTTTTTGGAGTTACCCACAAAAAACATATTCAAATATCTATGATTCTAATGCGTTACGACTTTCTGTTTGTAGCATTCATATGCGAGGAAACAGAGTTATGCTTTTAATGTGTAAATAAAATTACCTCACGATATTGTATCCCCGAAATCCTTTATAATGGAACCATGTTATTTGGAACCTTGGAACCTGAAACAATTAAAAAACAAATAGGTTTTTTTTTCTCATACAAGGTTCTGGGTTCGAGTCCCAGTTGCGACCGTTATCATTTATTATTTGTCTGTGTATTGTTCATGTTCATATTTTAATTTAGACATTTTAGTGTTCTTCTTCAATAAAATTAAAAAAAACAGCCCAGAAAGGTAAAATTAATTTGTTTTGAGTGACGTGGAAAACGTGTTAAATGGAAACATTTATTTCCAATACATTATTATAATTCTACCATTTTATTTTGCTATGAATGAAACATGGCAATTTGAAACGTGACATCTGACAATTCGGCCAGTCAGTGACGTTTATCACGACAAAGCTTCGTCAACATATTGACGTTGTGCTTTTGAATGCAAAATGCATATTCAATTCATTCAACAATGATACATTAATTTAAATCATCATTTTGTTGAAGTCAAACGACAAAGAACTAAAAGCATGAACTTTTACCGAACCGACGTCGATACAGAAATTGCCGCAATAGGCATGTTTAAGGTCAGACAAGCGACATGCCTCCCCGCCCAAAGTATTAATCTAAGTATTGTACCAGATAGAGGTACGTACAACTGCATACTCAACTCAAATTCCGATTTTTCGGAGATGTTTGACTAATCAATGGACGATCGGTGTTTATTAGTAGGGCTGTTGGTGTTTTTCCAGTAAAGTACCTACTTGGAATAAAATATATTCAAACCTTATACAAATACGGAAATGAACTAATTATTATTAATTATTTCAAAAGGGCAATGCTTAATGGACGCTAACACTCAGCGCTTAATTCCTGTTATGAACAAAGCCGCACTGTTATGCTAATGCCATTATATAAACAGCGATTGTTCAAATAATCTAGATTCTAGATCACAGGTTCTCAAACTTATTTCGATGACCACCCACTTTGAGATTTAAAAAATCTGGTGCCCCCCATATTTTTTAACTTTCATTTTTAATATCTTTATTGTTTTTGTGTTTAATTCATAGAACTCCATAAAATTTTTTTTTGAAGTTTAATTTAAATTTAATTTAATAATGTTTATTATTAACACTTGCAGAACTTAATAATAAACATTATTAAATTTAATTTAAATTAAATTTAAAAAAAAAAAAAAAAAAATTTAACATTACTATCTGTTGCGTATCTAAAACAAATATATATTGCAAATACAGCTTTTAAACGCGCATTGTACAATATGGATATGATAGATAGGGTGTAACCCATTTCATATTTTTGTGATCAAATAATGTTTCAATGAGAGGAAATAAAACTCATACTTAATCATATTTAGAAGTTTTTTTGGAGAAAACTTTTTTACGCACGGTTACGAAAAGTGTAATGCTTTACGGGCGAGACGAACGGGCTGTATCACACTGTAGAAACAAGAGAGAGCAGTGCACGCGCACTTTTCTTTCTCTCTTCCTCTCATAGCCAATGCATGAAATATCCCAGTCAGAATTTTTAAATACCAGTGACCCCCCAAACGCGGGGGAGAGCGGACGTACATGCGCACGGCTTGATCGGGGGAGGCGAACGATAATAAATTTAAATAAATATTTTCAGAAAATTAATATGTATATATATATATTTTTATACACAACATATATCTTCTTCTTCCTTGCACTGTCCCAACTCATTGCCTAGGTAGGCTGTTGAAGTCGGCTCTCCTCGTTCTCAGGTTGTAGCTTCTTCGGTTCTGGGTATCGCTTTCATCCAGGCCGTTTCTACTTAGGATTTTGGAGCATTAAGTCATCCAGGAGTTCTTTGGTCTTCCTCTGGATGACTGTCGATGAAGCTCCATAGACATTGCCTGCTTCACTGTGTGGTCTGGTGGTCTCCGTTTTATGTGACCATACCATCTCAACTGTCGTTCCTCTAGCTTACTGTTTATGTTCGTGACACCCAGGCTACCACGAATGCGTGAACTTTTAATCATAGCTTTTAGTGACACTCCTTCCGAGTCTTCCGACCATCTAAGCATTCGCATTTCTGCTGATTCGAGTTCTGCTATATACACAGACATATAGATGGAGCTAAAGAAGTTTTACTTCATTCGTGTTGTCTAAAGCACACTCGTATTTTTTTTACATTATAAGAAGACTTTGAATTTAAAACTTATCTAATGTGAAGGATGAACTAAAAACTGCCGTAATTCGCAGAGTTCAGTAACTTGCAGCCGATTTCTCTTTTTCGTTATCAACGTTGCTACAGCACTAAATTCACGTTCACAGAAATACGATGATGGGAATGCTATCAGAAATCGTTGAACAACTGACCATAACCCAGGGTACCATTGAGAGTTTTTATGAATAGAATTTGTTCGCCGCCCCCCTCTAGATTTCCTTAACGCCCCCTAATTTTCTTTGGGCCTTCTACTGCCCCTCTGAAAGCCTCCAGCACACACAAGGGGGCATTATCGCCCACTTTGAGAAAGACTGATCTAGATTTTACAAGAGCTCTCTATGGTTTGTATTGTACGACTCGTACTTACTCCCATATGTTTTTATTTTTATTACAAATCGCACTTAACCTTAATAGGTCATTGATCCCATACGATGCATATTGCGTATAAGGGAACTTACAACTAAATAGTTTGTTGTATGTTTTAACTCGACCGTTTTGCATTTGGTCTGTCTGTAAATCTGTTTTTACGTTCCGTTTCCGGTTCAAGATGGTGGCCGTTGGAATGGCTCAATATAGATGTTTTCCTTTCTTATTCGCATTTTGAGTGTATGCCAATATTAAGTTGCTCGGTGGTCTGTCCTTTGCCGGTGACCGGACAAATCAACAAAATGGCCCTTCATGTCTCCTTTAAAAAGTCATTAAGTAATGTAAACAAAATCAAAAAACTAGGTTAAATACGTTACATTATTTTTTTTTTTTATACAAGGCAGTACATTTTAACATGAGAAAAAAATATACATACATGTATGAAATAAAAAAAAGGCAACAAAAATTTACAGTGTACAGTGACAAATAATTATGTTATTATGTTAGGTTATGGCTTTTTTCTTATTTTTTTCATCACTTTTAACGACTTTTCAAAAGGGTTTTTAAATGTCACTTTGTTAAACGATTATTGCCAACAAAAATATCGGCAGACAATGGTCCCAATACTTACCAACTCCCATGGTTTTGTCAACTTGAAACGTATTTAATTTTTTTGATTACAGTCCACAAATTGATTCTAAGAGAATTGCGACTACACCAGAGGTTGAAAATTCAAAAGGAAAAGTTTGGTTCCCATCCATCGAACTATGTTTCAGTTTACCTGGTAGACAGTTAGTTGTGCAGTCAGACACCCACTTAGGTATTCACACTTTCATCATGGTCTACGGGTGTTTAATGTCACCTTTCATACACAAGTTGCGCTCGTGATTCGTGACAAGCCCGGTGACAGATAAGCCGTCACCCGGCACCCGACACCCGGCACCCGGCACCCGGCACCCGGCACCCGGCCGCGTCACGATTAGTCTTGCAAAACGCCACCGCTTACCCCGCTGTGAACAGTGAAAAGTACTGTAAACGACCTCACACGACATATTCAGTCAATCTGATAACTATTGGCAGACCGACTAAAGGCGCCTCTATGCTGATTTCAAATCAAAATTCCAACCAAAGACAATCTTGTATAACAAGCCAAGACAAATGCCTGCTATATTATATGAATGGTTTAACTTAGGCTTAAGTCTCCATAGTAAGCGTTCAAATATAGGAAGAAGATGGTTTGAAATGGAGGTGAATACGAATGAAGGAGTGCGCTAATATTACAAAATGACTATAATTAATCGAAAATTGTGAAAATATTTAATAAAACACGACTCGTTTAAAATAGAGCATATATCTCTCGACAAATGCTTAAGTCCCATTTAAAGATTCACTGTGATTTTTTTCAATCCTAAAACATGTTTAATAACCGAACCAAATGTGTTTTATGCTTTTTGGAGCGTAAGCGTAAATCGAGGGAATTTCATTTACTTATGTCAGCAAATATTGTAGCAAAAATAACATATATATTTTTAGGAACTTAAACACGTCATTATGTTATAAATCGGTAGAAATTCGGAATTCGGGTGCTTAGGAATGGTTTAACTTAGGCTTAAGGCCGACTTACCAACTATACCACGGCCGACTTTAGACAGGCCACGCTGTTAGACTTGGCAACATTGCATTTTGTAAGTTGTGTGAACCTGTGTCATTTTTGACAAACGAAAGACTAATAATGTTTTTAAGCGTTTATAGTAGGATTTTGACCTAGAAATGTATTTATATATTTTTTACTTTAAAATTATTATTCATAGTAATCGAAATAAAACAAATTGTCTTATAAAACAGAAAATTTATCTATTTTATTTTTATTTATTAAACTTAAAAAACTTTCCATCTTCCGTCTAATAAAAACATGCACTTTTACATTTTGATTTACACTTTGATTATTTCTAATACTTATGGCATACCTACATAATTTTTACTTCTTTAAATATTTTTAATTTCATTTGTTGGGCCAATTGTTTCGCAGAATTTGAACAATTCTTTAAATTTCGAAGTTAATTTAAAAGTTCTATTAAGGTTCTATTTTTATTTCTAAGCTAAGAATTATTAAGCTTTTCCCTTAGCACAATGATAACCTGAAATCTACCATTTTGTGAAAATTAGGATTAGTAATAGGTCGCAAATAAAAAGTTAGTTACACATTCATAAAATGCAGATACTTTGTGGCATAATTAATTTTAATAATGAAATTTTTTTAAAGTGAATGTTTTGTGAAAATTCACCTCAAGGGCGCTTTACAATAAAATAATCATAATACAATAATAATTTATCTTCTTCCTAATTGCTATTTAAATAGACATTAAGTTTTCTCTTTGTACTTTTAATGTTACTCAAATCATTTACGTGTTTTGAAAAGTTATTTAATAATATATTAACTAATACTCTACAAATAAGCCCGAACGTTTTTCTATTGGGTTGCCCACACAGACAATCCTCGTCAAGTTCTATATAAAAACCTCCAGAGTCTAAGCTCAAAAATGTGAGATGGCAAAGAATATCAGTAATATCACTTTTTTTAAAGAACTGACTTTTTATAGAAGGATCATTAATAATGGTTTCAAACAATGCACATAAATGAAAACAAATTAATTTGACCGATTGTGTTGGGATACAGAGCCCACCTCTTTGAAGATAATCAAAGCAGTCGTCCCCGATATCTTGGCCTTTGCTTTTTAAAATTAAGGTTTCACAGATATTACACTTAATTTTTTTTCTGACACTATGTACAGCATAACCACAAACATAAATTTGAGAGGCCTCGTCTAAACAACATATTTCTAAATAATTGGTTGATAATACATGCTTAAAATCCTCGATATCACTTAAAAACTCATCGCTGGAACAGTTTTTAAAAATGCAATCTTTTTGGAGGAATTTGAATTTCATAGACTTTAGGTCCTGTGATTTTAGTAAATGTTTAATTCGATTTTTTTTTTCTGATTCAATAATTTGCCTGAAAGAGATATTGTAGTTACAACCTGATAGTGAGCGATATCTGCCAAATCTCTTTTCTAAACAATCGGACTGAAATTTTCCTGGAAGTACGTATTTAATGGGAAAGTTTTTAAAAGATGTTTCAATAATTTCTACAAGAGTTGATGTACTATGGTGTAGAGCAGCATAAGTATCTCTCGACAAACATGTACTTTTTGGCATGGCATGCCACTTATCCAACCAATTCACAAAGTTTTTTAAAAATACAACACTAAAGTCATTAGGGCTAGAAACGGGAGAACAGTACTCGTTTCGTTTACGATTACCTTTAGTCGTATTTTTAACGTTAACCACATTCCACCATTTACGAATAATTTCTAAGAATTCTCCCGTTTCTGCATAAACTTCTGTAGATTTTAAAGTCGCTACTGTAGAATCATGAAAAATATTATCTACCAATATAACGCTTTGCCTTTCTAAATTAGATGGGAAAAGGCTTTTAGAATTTAATTTATAAGCTTTTTTCACTACTTGATCGAGTTCTTGTTTATAAACAGATTCCAAATGTTGGAAACTAGCGGTTCTAGGCTCTCCAGATTCAAAGCTGGGAAAAGTAAAGCTTTTTCCATCTGATTTTAAATTTAACCAATTGTTCCTAATGTTTTTAAATATATGTACAAAATCATAAAGTAAAAATATTCCTGTACCCACAATATCAGATGACAGTTTACTGAACATATTTTGATTGAGTCTGTTATTGTCGGTAATAACACTTACAATTTTAAAACCAACCGACTCCACAAAACGTATAACCTGCAATGTCAAATTCTTCAAGTCATCCCCAGTTGTTCCATGCGAAGGGAAAAGCCTAATAATTTCATTAAAACTACCAAAAGCTGAAGAAATCATGAAACACTGAGCAGTTTTAGCTAATTCGTTGGGTTTATTTTCTGCAAATCCAGTGATTTTTTTAGCTTTAAATTCTAATTTACTGTTCAAATATATTTCATCTATAACTAAATTAACAATTTTTTCACGATCTGTGAGCTTCTCCGATATGTGAGATAAATAATGGTTGGTATTAAGTATTTTATCAGGGGAAACACTCAACGATGACGATATATATTGCAAATATCTCTTATGAGGTAAAATCAAAAAATTTCTAAGAGTTTCGTAGCATGCCGAAGACTGTAAATATACTTTGAATGCAAAAAGTATGCTTGCGGTGGAATAGTTTCGCTAATTTAAAGTAAGCAAATGTACTTGATCTTTAAGAATACCCAACTGCTTTTCATATTTATAGCTATCATCAGATAATTCAAGGGCAGTCTCTAAACAGGAATTAGCTTTCATTATATAAAAATGAACATTCTTTTCACTATTTTCTGCCTGATAAACATAATCACTCGACTTATATCTCGACAACAAATTAACCAACTGTGACCATCGAGTTATTGTTAAATTTTCTGGCAAAATCCATTTTAAATCATGAAACGAGAGTGCATTATTTTTGATAAATACGTTTACTTTAAAATCTCTATTTAAAGTAACACTTGTCACTACTTCTAATGCAACATCTGAACAAAATACGTCATCATTGACTAAGTCTGCATTTAAAGTATAAAATAAAATATAATCATGGCTTGTTTTTATATTCCACACCGAGTCCACAGTCAATTTAGTTTTTAAATTATCTAAAAAGTCACCATAATTTTTAATAATATCACTTTTCAAAAACTCTTCAATTTGTTGATTTTGGCGTTTGATTACATTTTCTTGTCGCACTGAAGGATCTTGTCTTCTTTTAATCGTTTTGCTACTTAAATATTTGGCCAGATTAGGAAATATGTGTGGAATTGCTTCAGGGATTAACTTTGGACGACTTAGTTGGACTCCCATCTGCCATGTTCCATCTGCGTTCTTAAAATTTTCTAGTCTAATCACTTCACTAGTATCAAAATGTTTGCTGCATACAAAGGAACCTTTTGTCGGCACCCAATTCGCTCGAGGTATCGCTTTAATCCAGGAATTTCGAAGATCACCAGCTCTGGGAAACGAGAAGGTGGTCACAGATTCATCTCCTTTTTTCAGGCTAGCGTCAGAGTTTGATTTACAACATGGCACGCAGCATCTCCTTGGCATCTAAACATGAAATAAAACATAGCCTATGTTACTAAGAAATTACTCTTTAAAACTTGAAAGTTATCTTTTATAGTAATTTAGGTGAATGTTCGTTTTGGGAGTTGAGTGTGGGTACCGCCACCCCGGGAACCATTTATTGGATTACCAACATCTCTGCCATATGTCACCCCAAGTGCTTCGTTACGCTTGGTGGCTAAACAGGGGTGCTCGGGTTCATGAGGTGATGTATGTCTGGACCTTAGCTCCGGATGCGTCTACCCACCAATTGCGTAGCAGGCCGGATCGGGAGAGACTGGTTGAGTGAGACTTTTCTCCTTCGGAACATCGCCTTGCTCGCAGTGCAATTTTTTTAATTTGGGATGCGTAGCTACGTTTGGTGACTTAGCAGGGGTGCCCGAGTTCACAGGGCGAGGTTTGTCTGGGACCTGACGACGAATGCGTTTGCCCACCTACTGCTTGGCGAGCCGGATCGGAAGAGACCGATTGAGGGAGACCTAATTTAGACCTCTCTAGCCAGACTCATTTGACCCATCACCTTGCATCGCAGTCGGAGAGATGGATTCGTACATTCGTCACTACTGGACACATTGACCCCAGATTCTTACCCACTTCTCTAACATTTTTCCTTCTCAAAACTTCCACTCCTTCCTTTCCCTTAAAATACTCTCCACACAGCATCCCCAAAGATGACGTAAAAAATAAAAGTGATAGTAAAAAAAAAGTGGGAAGGATAGATTTATACGTCTATATTGCATTGTCGATCGGTAAGACTCTTGACTCCCAATCCGGAGGTCGCGGTAATGTGTGTTATGTTCACATTTAATTCAAAATAATATATAGTATGTTTGCGGCACGTTCCAGAGTGGAACATACTCTCAGTATAAGACCACCATTCAGAATTGAAACGTTGCTTGAAATGGCTTTATCCGTGATTAGTGACCAGATCTTAGTAGCCAGGTACATCCCCCCCTCCTCCTATTCTCCATCTCCTGCCTGTCCCCACTACATTCAGCCTCACACCAACCCCAATCGGGGATACCATAGTCTCACTGAGACGGGAGCAGTTGGGATTCTTGTGCGGAATTCATATATTTTTTTTAAATAACTCCTAGACACATTGACCCCCAGATTCTTACCCACCTCTAATACCTTTTTTCTTCCGAGAATTTCCTTTCCTAAAAAAACCCTCCACCCAGCATCCCCAAGGATGACCTAGGCTCCGAGGGTATTATTTTCATCGGGGTCTTCTGGGTGGGTCTATTATTTAAAAAAAAAGAATTTAGCGTGTTCATTGATTTCGAAATTTTACGATTTTTTATTTTATAAAACTAAAATTGGGGCCTCAGCAGTGAGACCTATATTTACGAATGATTCCAAAAAAAAATTATTATATCCATTTAAAAAGTACATTAAAAATATTCTTTGAATAGTTTAAAGATTGATGATACTATGAATTAAATACGGTTGCAAACAAAATCAATAAAGAACGACGTAGTTGCTACCTTTAGAGGTTATGTTGCGCCACGCGTAAACGATAGTTTGCAAAATGTAATATTAACTGTAAAAAGGTGAATAAACTTTACCTTGATGTTTTATTCAATGATGATTATAAGCTCTAAATAGAATCACAGTATTTTGTGACGTAAATCTTTACACAACGTGTATTTCGCAAAGAATCTGAAAAACAACATTAGCAATTTTGTAGGTTATGCGCTGACAATTGAGAAATGTAAATCGATTAAACATAAAATTTATTGTAATAAAACGAGAATAAACATTACAGTGGTTTTTTTTTCAACGATGATTCAATACAGAGTTAAGTCCGAACATAATCAGAATATTTTTTTATCAAAAACCATGTATTTCGTAAAGAATTTGTAAAAAACAACACTGCAATTATTGGCGGTAACGCGATGACACTTGTAACGTGTAAAACGTTGTTTTACATCATTTTAAATGTAATAATTACTGGAAAATGTCTATAAACGTTACCTTGATCCTTTATTCAACAATGATTATAAATTCAGAACAGAATCGCAACATTTTTAATCAAAATTCATTATCACAATATCAACAATGCGTACATGTCAAACGGAAAACTTGGGAAAACTGTTCGAACGAATAGAAAATTCACGACTACACGCAACGTTGCAAGATCTCCAACAGCGCAGCTTTCTATTTCCAGAGAGCTTTGACTATACCAATCTTGAACCGGCGCTTAAGAATTTAATAAGTAAGGCGGCTACTGTCTTTATTCTTTATCTACTTACTGGCACATGACTTATTTTCCAATTTTTTTAAATGTCATGAAGTTATTTTTTATGACTGCGTTGATTTCAAATCATAATTTCAACTGTAGACAAGTTTATAAAATTGGTATAGGAAAATGTACCATGTACTTAGCTTAGGTTGAACTGGAAGCGAACAGATTGAAACATGACATTTCTCTCGTGTGTTTTTAGATCAGTGAAGCCAATTTTATTTGACTCTATAAATCAAAATATGCAACATTCATATTTATCCCATAGATTTTGTTAATACAAACAAAAAATCTGTGGTTTAAATATTTGGTTAGTTGCTTTGTTGCTTACCTATTTTTTGGACGCCTGCTAAAAGTTTGAAGTTAAAGGTGTCAAGCAGTAGGTATATTGATTTCGAATCAAAATTCTAACTATTGACCACCTTGTCTATTTCCTAATTAGCGTGAGGAAATACAGGCTGAATAGTGTACCTATATTGGGAGAATTGGGACATGTCATTTCCCTCGGTGTTTTTAGGTCAGTGATGCCAATTTGATAGGGATGATAGGGGCATACCGCTCAATGCTTCGTTACAGCCTATTCCTTTTTCTCAAAAACGACGTCTGTATTAGAAAGAGAGGTTACAAATTATAAAGTAGTTAAATCTCAGCGGCAGAACTGCAGGGTAGACAGGGGACATTTGAAACACATCATGATTGAAACATCACAATTTACTCGAAAACTATGATACCTAAGTATAATGAAACTAAAAAACTATGATACCTAAATATAATGAAACCAAGAAAACTATGATACCTAAGTATAATGAAACCAAGAAAACTATGATACCTAAGTATAATGAAACTAAGAAAACTATGATACCTAAGTATAATGAAACTAAGAAAACTATGATTCCTAAGTATAATGAAACTAAGAAAACTATGATACCTAAGTATAATGAAACTAAAAAACTATGATACCTAAATATAATGAAACCAAGAAAACTATGATACCTAAGTATAATGAAACTAAGAAAACTATGATACCTAAGTATAATAAAACTAAGAAAACTGTGATACCTAAGTATAATGAAACTAAGAAAACTATGATACCTAAGTATAATGAAACTAAGAAAACTATATATGATACCTAAGTACAATGAAACTAAGAAAACTATGATACCTAAGTATAATGAAACTAAAAAAACTATGATACCTAAGTATAATGAAACTAAGAAAACTATGATTCCTAAGTATAATGAAACTAAGAAAACTATAATACCTAAGTATAATGAAACTAAGAAAACTATGATACCTAATAATCAATTAGAATTGGATACAACGGCTGTTGGTATAACTTAGGGCAGTTAAACACAAATAATAAAAAAAATATGTTTAAATTTGTTTCATTTCAAGACATTTTTGTTTATAGTTTTTAAAATATTTGTGAAATGTTTAATCACTATTTAAGATCACATTGAGTACTGTCATCAGTCATCATAATGAAAATGTTTAACGTTGATTAAAATGATTCCAATTAAACCAAAGATATTTAGAGTGTTTTAATTATCCCCACATACTGTTACAATTGTCCATACTACGGGAGTAATTGAAACAAACAAATCTTTTTTAAATGGTTATTGAAGCTTACGAGTTTTGGCCCCCCAATAAATTTAATTTACGAACTAGACAGATTATAATTCACCTGGTATAAACATCTTACCTGTAAATACATAAGATACATCACTACACATATAAAGTAAAATTGTTTCAACCGTTCCCAGTCTACCCTGTAGTTGAATGTGATTTCAACACCAGTCTTTGTACATATCGTTGCATAGTTGACATTCTTTACGATAGAGGGATTAGTAATCTCTAATCTCTAATAGCAAGACTAAATCTCTGTTTACTTTTAGTACTGCCCCTCCCCAATTCTCTTTGAATTGCTTAACATTTAATCCCTATGTAAATGTAGGTAGACCCATTCAACATCGACAGTAAAATGGATTGTCAACGCCTTGTCGACATCGACCATATTATGTATATCGATGCTTGCCTATTATGAATGAACTTATATCTACAAACGAAAATTTCTACATCCCAATAGGCCCAAGATTTACGGTATTTTAATAAGGTATTGTATACAACCGTTAGGTTATTTTTGAATTCTTTATCGAAGTACTTATCTAAATTTATTCAAATACGATTGACCTATGGCATTATAATTAGTGTTTAGATCCGAGGTTCTCGACCTTATTTGCCCCTCCTTCCTTACCCCAATAAAAAATAGAGCTTTTATGAGGAAAGCGCCACAAGTAAAAAAAAAATGAAAAAAAAGCGAAAGTTACATGTTTGCAATATCACGACCAAGCAGTTAGGCATTATATTTTTTTAATTCAATTTTTAAACCATAGCATTGCGGGTTCGATCCTCTAGTCTAGTCAATGTTAAGAGATTATTTGTAATCCGGGAATGCTGTATTTCAAATTTTTTTTAACTCTTTTCTTCTCTTATTGGTTCATTTGATCATTCCGTCCGTCACGACCGTCCGTGGTCGAGTGGTAAGACACTTGACTCCCATTCGGAAGGTCGCGGGTTCGAACCCGGCCTGCGCAAATAAATTTTATTTGATTAATTTGTGTTATTTCACAATTAATTAATGAAAATAATATATATTTTATTTGCGGCACGTTCCAGAGTGGAAGATACTCTCAGTATCGCACTGGTGTAAGACTACCATTAAGAATTAAAACGTTGCTTAATAATGGCTTTAGCCGTGTTTAGTGACTAGATCTGAATAGCCGGGTACTTTCCCACCTTCTTCTTCCCCATCTCCTTCCCTTCCCCACTTACCTCCAGCCTCACAACATACTCCAATTGGGGATGCCATAGTCTCACTGGCTCCAGAGGGGAGCAGTTGGGACTCTTGTGAGGTTTCTCTTTAAAAAAATATATATTTAAAAAAAATGCCATGTCTTCCTCACTATTCACATTCGCATCGTATATTATCCTTACACTCATTTTTTCGTCCATTCACTCTACATGCCCAAACATCAAAGATTCCCTTTCTTATCTCTTAATCATACTCATAAGCTTGAAATTTAGCGAATCTCTACATATCTTACACGACCATAAATGGTTTTACCATACATACGCTTCTGCGATCTCATTTCTACTGCAGGCATTCTACTTTCATCCTTCCTTCACTAGTTCCAACTACATACTACCATCATAACCAGCGTTAAATATTGCATAAACAATGATGAAGGATTTTGATAGGTAGAGAGTTACACCCGCGACTAAGCAATTTATATTGCACGCTTTTGCATTTACAAGCCTAGTAATATTAGGGTTAAAAAACCATCAATATTTAAACATGGTGACGTTACAATTTTCACGAAACCTCCCCTAGGTATCTTAATTCTTCTCCGGTAAAACACGCGCCCCGCGTCCACCCAAAAACCATGATGCGTTGTTTTTCTTTTCCAAAATACCTTTTGGAATTATATTCCCATCAGACGAAACACCTTCCATATTTTATCTATGTATCTCCCACTGAGAGATACAATAACCCGACGGGGATTTCCTGGGAAAGTATTTTTCACGCCACCTTTCCATTGTGCCGTTAATCTAAACAAATAATTTATAGTCGATCTTTTTAAATTTATTTATATCGTGATGTAAAAATGGTTCTGCAATCTGCAATAAATCTTACAGTGTGCTCATTTTTCATTTTCTATGATCCCTGCATTTTTCAATTCAATTCAATTTGGGGTTCTTTTACGTGGGAAGAAATGTATTTCCAGAAAAATCTTTTCTCAAAACAGATTTAATATTCTTTCCTTTCAATACTTTATTTTTTTTTCAGGAAAAATTGTATTTATCTAATTGAACAGTTGCAAAATGTTGAAATATAAAGTGGTGTGAAAAATGCTGAAAATAGCATTCACCTGGAAGTTCCAGATAGAGTAGGTAGGTAATACGTGAAGATTATATGACGCCAGAAGTCATAGTTTTGTTGCTATTTCATACAAACAAATTGTGCTCAAATTAAGAAGAATATCAACATTTTTATCGCTCGGTATATGGTACATTTTACCTATTGGAAATTTCTCTCTCAATATAACTTTTATATAATTTTTATAAATAATCTACAAACCCTAAGATTTATGACGTCTCTTGAGTGTGATTATTTATCGCGTACCAAATGAACTCGAGACTCCATGCTCCATTTCATGTAGTTGCTTCTCTCACTGTTTTTTATGTGTAATGCTTATTCACAAAGACTGCCATCGTGTGGGGAAAGAAACATGCTCTGTTGACATATTTAGTTTTAATATCATTATTTCTTTTAAAAAATCAAATACACATGTAGATATCCAATGTGTAATTCTTCACTATATTATTTTGTTATTACGGTTGTTACGATTGAAAGGTTATTAATACTTAGTAGCGCAGAACAGATTATTATTACCGAACACAGAACAGTGAAAAATCATGGGATATTATAATAGTAGGGTTTCTGAAACTGAAAGTATTTATAAAATACACGTTTACCCCAGGGACGCGTATCGAAGAAATAACGTTAGTAAAATTGAAAAATTATAACATTTATCATAAATTTTAACAAAAGAAACTCATATTATAAATAAGAATAATAATTAATTAAAAATAACATTCCTAAAGGTACCGACTTTCGCTTGTCGGAATCGTTCCCACAATCAGTTCCATTTAAAAAAAAAGCAAATCTTAGTTCTAGAGGTCATTGAACCGAAGTTATACAGAAATTATTATTTTACTTCTTTGCACATTATTTATAACCTATGTGTGCGAAAACCCAATGGGTGTCTAAATAAATATATAATTGACACCCTTCTTATAATAAGCATTTCGTGCTTCGCAGAATAAATAAGTTGACTACCCGAACTCGATTCGTCCCACTGCTAGCTGAGAGTCCTATATATCCTTCAAATTACCAACCTTCTCTAAACTTACCAAACATTTATACAAAACCTCTAAATCTATATATAATTAAATAAAGTTTTATAACTAACTAACTAACTAACCATCCGCAGGGTAGGCAGAGAGGAAGGACCGCCAAACAACTCTGTCTTGGCACACACTCTATGCTTCATTCTCATTAATACACCGTCTCATACATACTCTTCTATTTTTCTGACTCTTGACATGGCCCGACTCAAGTATCTGATTCACTTGATCGTGCCATGTTTTTTGTTTCGTGCACAAATTTTTTATCGTATTTTTAAGATCATACAGTTACATTGTTTTCTAATACCGCGCAGCCTGTCTGCGCATCGTATAGAACAGGTTTATCCCACAATGATTAAGCATTATTTAGCGTAAATTTTATTTGAAGGGTTACACGCCTATATACTCTTCAGTCAACATAAATCTTCATAAAAATGCAATTTTATTCGTAAAATTTCAACGGCATTAAACAGTACGAACGTGAATAAATAGCCGAGAGTGATTCAGCTTCAGCATGACGTTGAAAATCTCAACCACTGAAACGACAATTTCTATATGAGATCTGTATTGAAATGAAAGAAAACTAATGAAGTTGCAGGCAAATTAAATTGATTATCTGTTCAAAAAAGTATTTTGATGTTTAAAAATCAACTCAACCGAAGTAAGGAAATATTGACCTTTTGACACGTCATTAATTTTATTAAAATCGAAGTAATAAGTATTAAAATCAAAATCGAGTCGTGTGATACAGTTTCACTATTCGCCAGACACATTTGATGTAGATTTACCATTCGCCAGATTCGTGTGATGTAGTTTCACCATTCGCCAGACTCATTTGATGTAGATTTACCATTCGCCAGATTCGTGTGATGCAGTTTCACCATTTGCCAGACTAATTTGATGTAGGTTTACCATTCGCCAGATTCGTTTGATGTATTAAAGTCAAAATCGACTCGTGTGATGTAGTTTTACCATTCGCCAGACTAATTTGATGTAGGTTTACCATTCGCCAGATTCGTGACATGTAGTTTCAACATTCACCAGACTCATTTGATGTAGATTTACCATTCGCCAGATTCGTGTGATGCAGTTTCACCATTTGCCAGACTAATTTGATGTAGGTTCACCATTCGCCAGACTCGTTTGATGTAGATTTACCATACGCCAGATTCGTTTAATGTAGATTCACCATTCACCAGACTCATTTGATGTAGATTTACCATACGCCAGATTCGTTTAATGTAGATTCACCATTCGCCAGACTCGTTTGATGTAGATTAACCATTCGCCATGTGATGTAGAGATTCACTAATTACCAGACTTATGTGATATATACTCATCATTCACAATTCAAGCAGGATTCACCATTCCCTCTTGTACCACCAGTTTTTAGAAACCATGATTAGATAGAGGTTTTTTGGTCAATTCTGTCAGAAATTTTATTTCAGAAAAAAAATTAAAATCCTTCAAGAACTTCAATGTTTTTCGCAAATAAGGCTTGTTTTAAGTACCTACATATAATTTTGAATAATACACATTCTCTATATGCCGGTGTTGGCTTGCCCCTACCTACAATGTCCGTCCTCCTGGCCGTGGTAATATAACAGCCGTAAATACGTGCTGCCTCGCTACAAAGAGCTTTACTACGGCGGCTAATCTTTTAAGAGCTTTTTGATGTTTAATCTAAAATCAGGACTAAACATACTCCATTTATAATCGGTTTATCTTCTTTTCCTGTTTTATACGGCCCTTAATCGTGCCCATTCGGTCCTCCCGCGCTCCGCGGACCTTGGGGTACGAATTTTATATTTCCAGGGGTCAAATTGAATCACATGACCTCCATTCCACGCTCGATTTACTCGGGTCAAATCTCTTTTTTGACTGTAAAAAAGTGTATCATTTTTTTCGTACGGTGGCAAAATAGCCTCAACTAGGCATTTTTAAAGTTATATAATATGGTATATTTGTCATAGTAATATAGCCCCAAACATTTACACACTTCTCTGTAAACACACAAGAGGAAATTATTCATTAAAAAAACCCAAAACAATACACTTTCTTGTTGTTGAAGATATTTATCTGGATAACCAACACCTTTGTCGTAGTTAGGTCACCCCAAGTGGTTCGCTATGTTTGGTGACACAATAGGGGTGACCGAGTTTATGAGGCAAAAGCAGTGCTCAACCCTTTCACCTGTCACATGAGCCCAAAAAGTGAACCGATCCATTGTTAATGGAAATGTAATTGGTTGGTACTTGTGCCGCTCAGGTCCCAAAGCGAATTATACAATTTTTTTGGTTATTTCCCTCCGTGTACGTGTACGAGTACCTAGGTGTCTGTCTTGGGTAATAAAAAACAGGAAATAAACCCAATTAATTATTTTAATTATTATACATCTCTATCGACGAACTCTCCAATGTAAAAATTGTTAAATGATTAAGTTTTCTATGTGTTAATTGTTAAAATATTAACCATAATAAATTGAGTAGGATGTTTATATTATGTAGAATAATTAAGATTATATTGTGATTATTTTTAAAAAAACGAGTGTGCTTTGGACTTTAGACCACACGACTGAAGTAAATACTTCTCTAGCTCCATCTATATGTATGTCCATTTATATGTATAAAATATATACATATATTAATTTTCTACAAATATTTATTTAAATTTATTATCATTCGTCTCGCCCGATCAAGCCGTGCACATCGACCTCCGCTCCCCCTCCGCTTTTGGCGCGTCACTGGTTTTTCAAAATACTGACTGAAATATTTCATGCACTGGCTATGAGAGGAAGAGCTTCTTGGAGAGCTCTCTTGCTACTACAGAGAGCCCGTTCGCCTCGCAACGCATTTCACTTTTCGTTACACATTCGCCAGTTTTCCCTTTAAGTCAAGCGTGCGTAAAGAAGTATTTACTTAAAAAATAACATCGATAATTTATTTGCACAGTCCATAAAGATTAAACTCAACTTCACTTTCTGAAATAAAATGTCCACAAAAACCATCAACATTCGTTACTCCATAATTCGTCAAGCCTGTGCTTCGATAAATAACGTCTAGATTAATTTCCCTTATTCTATTTTCGCGGTGTTTTGGTATTCTAATGGAATTATTTTCCATCAAAAACTTAAAATCCACTTTGGAAGTGACGTGTTATGATGACAACAAATTGTCTAAAACATCCTTCCAAGTCCAAGTAGTCTTTCCCCTCTGTTCGAGGGACATTCCCTTCCTTCTGCTCATTAACTGCCGTAATTGTTCGACCATTTAAACGACGATTACTTATAAAATATGTCACTTTTATCACCCTCTACCGCTTGTAAAATCCCGCCTCATATTTTCAGCTTTTTGCCCTTTTGTCGTTTTTATCTGACCGTTATGTGCGGGTTACATTGTTAAAATATTGACCACACCAAAATGTATCAAGCGAAAAAACACTAAAGTGGATTTATATCTTTTATAACCCGATATGACTGAAATTCTGGTCCAACGCCCGGTCATATTTATTTCAGTTTATAAAAAACTGCTTAAAAATCATGTTTGATAACAACGTTTTTTCATACATATGATTTATAGTATTTTTAGAAACAATTCACGTCTCTCTGAATTAAATAGATTGCTTTTGATTGCATCTATTTACATTTCGATTTTGTTCTCTTGAATGAATGAATGCAAATCTTGAAAGTGAAAATTAACCTGCTTCCCGACATCCGATCGAGCTGAAACTCGGCAGATAGACCCGTTGTCAATGGCAATGCATTACATTAACTTTATTATTAAATACATTATTTTCACTTTCCGACATCCGATCGCGCTGAAACTCGGTAGATAAATTCGTTGTCGGTGACAATATTAACTATTAACTGTATTATAATATATTACATACATTATTTCGGTAATACTCACGGACACTTACCCGTTTCTCTGAAATTGGATACTAGCCGACTAGGTCGTGCCGTTTGATGCATATTACAAGTGGCATGAAGGAATAAGCCCCCGCATTCAGAATTTCTACCGATTTATAACAAATTTGTCTTGAACGCTTTAAGGCTTTAAGTTCCTATAAAACGAAACTTGCAACAGCTGTTCCTAACATAGCGGTCGGTGAAAAATGACATTTCGTGTTTTTAAATTTAAAAAATAACCGTTAAAATGCACTTTTTCGAATTTCCGGTAACTGAATTGATTAGTACTAGTAAATATCTAACTACTACAACTTTTTAAATTTATTTTTTTCGTCCATATTAAGCGTGTCCCGGTTTTGTAAATATTTTCCCTTATATTTCACACAAGCAAGGACCGGGTTACGTCACGAACTCTGCCGTACGGTATTATGCTCTTGCCGCCGTTTTCGTGGGCTTTAATAAAATTCAAACTTGTAGAATTAATTTAATTTTGTAAACGAACCTTAAAAAAAAAACTGGTATTTAAGTTTGCATGTCATCTACATGAACATATTTTTTATAAGTCAAAATATTTTTCACTCAACCTCCCTATTGTAGGAAATTCCGATAATTATTAAAAACACACTTTGTTCTGTTCTTAAACATGTTTTAAGGTATCAAAAAATTCACAGTGTACCTTTAAGTGGAACTTAGCTCTATTTTAAAGGAGTCGCGTTTTATTAAATATTTTCACAATTTTCGCTTAATTAATACCGTTTTTTAGTATTAGCGCGATTTCGTAACATTTGTATTTACATATCTCCCTTCTTCTTTTTGGAAGAAACATAATGACGTAAAATCAATCCACATTAGAGGATCCCACCACTTGCCCGCCCCGCGATGGATAACATATGGTTACCCCTATCGGAGCTCTTGTAATGACTCTAATATTTTGTATGAACGACTCTTCTACTTTTTTTAAATTATGATTCTAGACCTCCTTTGTCCCCGCATACATTGTTAGCAAGCAGTATGCGAGTGCTTGCTATGTACAGTATTAGTACTATTGAAGATTCAGTTTCAGTTTCAGTGCCGGCAACCCGGGCGTTTATTTAATATAATTTGGTTGATTTATAATTTTCTGATCTTTTACCTGCCTCACTAGACAAAGTCTGTTCCGTTATACTTACTTTTTTAACTTACTTTGTTATACTTACCTTTTTAACTTGGGAGAGGGAGTAAAATAAAAGACAAGAGTAAAATCAATCCACAGCCGATTTGTTGACTATCTACACAACATGTGTTAAAATGAGCAATTTTCATGCGAAAAATTTCAACCCTGTACAAACAAATGTTGGCCACGCGATTGGCGTATCTCCCAGTCGTGTAATCCAGTGCCGAAGGGATCAATGACGCTCCTGAAATGTTTTATCTCTCCGTCTTTTATTATCAAATGATTTTTTAAACAAAAAATATCGCTGCAGCACAAAAGAGGCATACAATTTGTCTGCAATATTTATTGACAATGGGAAACCCTAGCTATCCATCCCTCCCTGCGGACCTAACGCACTCAAATATGTATAAATCGTTTTCAAAAGCGGAATTTGAACTCTCGTGGGCGCCGAGGGTGTTACATAAAAAAACCTTTTTGAGTAATTACTTCCACTTTTTTTCAGTGAGCCGGATTCTGGGGTATGTCGATTTGTACTTTAGGAAAATGACTGCCATTTTTCTTTCGACGTTCTTAAACTTTCTCTCGCTCGCATCTAAGTGGTGATATATTTCCGTCACCTTAAAAGTCTCCTGGAAACTGGTAAAACCGGCAAAACTCTTCGCCGCACTACATCTCTCCTAAGACCTTCTTGTTTTTTTTGCCGAAGAATTATTTGCGAAGCATTGCTTACATATTTAATTCCAGGAAGTGAAAATGGCTGCCAACATTCCAATATGAATAATAAATAGACGAAATGTGTGGAAGTTCAGAGGTTCCATTGTTTTAAACCGCGCTAAACTTTGGCCAACTTAAATTGTCTTCTAGAATAAAGATACAAAATGCCATTCGGTAAATTCATTACATTGACCATTCACCGCTGTGAAAATTATTTGCTGTTATTTGAAAGTGTGTGTTTCTTATTGAAATAATTTAGTATCTACAATTAATTTCCAAGCATTAAAAGCAAATAAATAAAATACCAGATAGGTTAGGTTAGTTAGTTAGGGACTCGTTTTATTTGCTTTATTGTGTTTGGGGTGAACATTCTCCGCGATGAATTTTGTAGTCGGTGAATTTTCTGCGGTTATTATTCCTAAAACTAAAAAGGATATCCAGATAGCTGTACACCATTATTTGTATCATGCTTACTCTGTTTTAGTAAGTCTTCAAATCCAATTTCTGATTTTAAATAAACCTGTTTTTAAAAATGTTTTACTAATAGATTAATTTTTTTTTAATATCTAATAATATAACCTATAACTAGTATTGTGTTTTACTTTTTATTATATTTATTATTCAGTTAATGTTAAAAAAACACACACACACTTTTTAAAAAGATGCGAAAAATACCTCAGCACAAGTTCTACTAGTGGGGTGTTCACAAAACATAACTTAAGTTTGAACTATTTGCATATAGTTGCTTATTTATTAAAAGAATTTTATACATAGTGTAGATATTGTGTTATTTCGTCCGCCATGCTAGGGATGTCCCTGTGTTATGGCGGGTGAAGTTTGCAGATTATATAATTTAAGGTAATGAAGTATGTTTACTGATAATATAATAATTAATGGTAATGAGGTTTACAGTTAATGCAGCAATGAATTTATGATAATGAAATTTACATGTTTATGTGTTTATAATATAAAGTAATTGATGATAATGATGTTTACATATAATAAATATAACAAGGAATTTATGACAATGAAGTTTACAGATACAATAATAATTTATAGATGAAGTTTACAGATAATATAATATTGAATTTATGTTAACGAAGTTTACAGATAATATAAAAATTGATGATAGTGTAGTTTACGGATAATATAACAATGAATTTATGGAAATGTGGGTTACAGATAAATAATAATTTATTTATAAGTTACATAGTATGGTTAATAAATTGAATTATAATTTACTAAAATACCACGAACATTTTTTTTTGTTACTTTAACTTATATATTATACTTGTAAATTGTGTGTACAAGCATAGAAATATATCGGAGAGATTAAAAATGCTGATTTTGTATTATTGGAACTTATTATTTATGTATACTGCTTTAATCATTTGTAAAATGTATGATTGAGAATAGAAAAAAGAAGTATTGTGAACAATTTGTAATGATATTTATTTTATTTCCACAGAAAATCCGCGCATTCCAGCAGTCCGTGGATGAAGCATGCGCGCGCGTGCAAGCCGCCGAGCAAGCGCGCACGCGATGGACTCCGCCCGCCGACGGCAACGCGGCTCGCGCGCAGGCCGCGGCTCTGCGTGCTGCCGCGCCGCGCCCCCCTGCCCCCGGAGCACCCAGCGCGCTGCTGAGGGATGTCCCCGCGCAGCTCGCGGCTCTCCAGCGTGCCCGTGCGCACGTCGCGCCGCATCTCGTGGCAGCTGTCGAAGACCTGACAGCAAGGTACGTTATATATATTCGTAACAACACATACAACAAGTAGACGCATACAATAGATAAGAAAATAAATTAAGTAAGCCCCTCCCCTTCAGAAAAAGAACCCAGAATCAAAAGTCGTTGATGTACAGAACAACCGGGAACAACTAAGATATTTGGCGAATTACAAAAAGAAAAAATTGAAGAAAATATACACAATTTTACGAAAATGTGTGATTTTATTCATTCAAAACTTATATTTTAAAATAATAAGAATTATATTTGGACAAAGAAAACTATCAATTTGGGAGGTGGATATGGATTTGACGGCCGGCATAGTCCAGCGGCAGGGCGATAGACTCCCATTCCGAAGACCGCGGGTTCGAACCGAATCGAATAAATTTTATTTAATTTATTTGTGTTATTTCACAATTAATTATTTAAAATAATTTATAGTATATTTGCGGCACGTTCCAGAGTGGAAGATACTTTTAGTATCGCCCTAGTGTAAGACCACCATTCAGAATTGAAATGTTGCTTGAAATGGCTTTAGCCGTGTTTAGTGACTAGATCTGAAGAGCCAGATACTTCCCCACCTTCCTCTTCCTCGTCTCCTTCCCTTCCCCACTTACCTTCAGCCTCATAACATACCCCAATTGGGGATGCCATAGTCTCACTGGCTCCAGGAGGGAGTAGTTGGGACTCTTGTGAGGTATTCACTATAAAAAAAATAAAAAAATTGGATACCGCCGCCACAGGAACCATTTATTGGGTAACCAACACCCCTGCCGTAGGTGATCCCAAGTGGTTCACTACGCTTGGTGACTTAGCAGGGGTGTCCAGATTCATATGTAGGGTTTGTCTAGGTCTTGGCCGCAAATGCGTTTTCCCATCAATTGCGTGGCGGGCCGGATCGGGAGAGAGGCTGGTTAAGGGAGATTTAACCTTGACCTCTCCAGCCAGACTCTCTCAATCCATCGCCTTTCATTGCAGTAGGAGGGGTGGATTCGTACGTCCGTCATTCCTGGACAACTCAGATTCCTACCCACTTTTCATACCCTTTTTCTTTCCCAGAACTACCTCTCCTTCCTTTCCTTTAAAATGACCTCCACACAGCATCTACGAAGATGTAGTAGGCTGTGAGGGAATTTATTTCCCTCGGGACCTAAGGAAAATAAAATAAATAAATATATTCAGCTTTTCTAACAGATCACCAATACAGCAATGTGTTAACGAGAATAAAATGTATTAATAAATCATTTGTGAAGAAAAGGAAGAAAAATACTACCCTTTGCGAAAATAGTCAATAAAGTCACAAAGGTTTTATTTTTCTTCCTGGGGAGTGTGTCAGTGAATTAATATCATCCATTACTAAGACCCACTATATTTTTCACACTCAGGGTGTTGACCTGATTTATCCATCTGCTTCCTAATCCATCATTTATCTAATACTTCCCCCCCTTGCCTATTTCGTAAGATCTCAATAAATTTTATATACAACCCTAGCTACCTTATTACACCGGAACACAAAACAAATACAGATCCGGCCCTTAGTAAAAAATATCTTATCCCAAGAGGATAATTTAAAAAGGAGGAATAAAAAATTTAAAATGGATATAGTGATGTCACCTGATGCAAAATCCTTTGGCACCACTTGCGATAAAAGATTCTAACTTTTAAAAATGAATCATGGTTTTAAAAAATTATTATAAATAACTGGTTGTAATGAATATTGTAAAAAACTTTGGCAAAATTAATTATAGACTTATATTGTAGTCGCTTTTCCTTATCGTGTGAAACAAACACTAGCGAAAAACTAATAAATCATGCCCTTTTTGCACATATATCAACTCATTCATGATATCAACTCACATTATAACACCGCTTATCTTTAAAAAATATGAAAAAATTTTGTTTTTGAATTTCTTAAACTACACATGTGCTATGGTTTGAATCAACAAACAAACTTTTTGACCGATCAACGCTCCTTTTATACAAAGTATTTTAACAAAATAATTGGTACCTATCTACGATTAGCAATAAATGTTTATAGAAAAATTTTATTAATTTTTTTTTTTTTTTACACTCTCAAAAAATTTTCAGGAGGAACAAAAAACCAAACGGTTTTTTGTTCCTCCTGAAAATCTGTGTAAAATGAGATAGCAGTGTTATAATGTAAGAGACCATATGTCTGCACACTTTCTAGCTGTATCCCTATATTTAATCATTTAATGTATGTTTTGTGTTGTTTGTTGCAGGGCCAAGACGCTGCAGGTGGCGACGGACGAACGCATCAAGCAGCTGGAGGACTTTGGCAAGGACGGGGGCGCCACGGCTGCGCAGGGCTTCCTGGCCGGCTCCGTCGAGCCCCCGTGGGAGAGGGCCGTCACTCCCAACAAAGTGCCTTACTACATCAAGTAAGTACTCGTCAATATCAATGTTTCTTTTCTTGTTGAGTCACTGCTTCATTCATGGATGAATCAGGCTTCTTAACGTCTCACGGTCCGGTGCTGCATAGAAAGTCACAGACACCGATTTATTCATTTATTTATTAACGGACTTACGTTCAATTTACAATAAAATAAACCAAAATTTGGAAAAATGTGCATTTTAATTATAAGAATAAAGGATGGTATATGAAAGCAAAGAAAAAATAGAAGTTACAATTCAAGTGAAGACTTAGCTAGAATTCAAAATAGTTAATTTAGTAATAAAATATCTTCAATTGTTTTATGATAGACAAAAATCATTTAGGCTTATACCAAAAAAATCTAGGTTGAGTTGACCATTTTAGACATTCTGGACAGTGGTGAATAATATCCAGTTGAATGTTGATTGAGAAAGAGCATTATTTCTGCATCTACGGGATGATAATTTTGAAAAAACAAATGAGATCAGATTTTTCAGACGGTCTTCTAAAGGAGAAAGGTTTAGAGTTAATTAAATTTCATCATACGAGTAATTGTCTCATTCTAATCCTAGTAATCACTTTTAAGAACCGATGTTGAACGGATTCAATATAACAAATATGAACAGCATAACAAGGAGACCATACAATACAAGCATATTCAAGATGGGGGCGAACGAACCGATGTTATTTTTGAAATGTTTACCTGTTGCCCACAGTAGAAAAAATGCCAACCAACATACTAACTAGGAAAAATATATAAATAAAACTTCCCCGTACTCAATTAAAGTTTGCGTGCTATCCAAATAAATTAAATTACTAAAGAACTTGGTTCATGCTAAAAGAAATTAATATCAAAGCAAATTAAGCTAATTTTTATGACTCTTGAAAATTTTTATGAAGCAATTTTCTTGTGATTTAAGCATTTCATAATTAATTGCTCAGGCTTATTTTTTTTACTGTCAAATATTAATTATACCTGCCTTTCTTTAGTAATTATTGAAATTAAATGTCTCAAGAAATTCATGTTTTAAATTTCCTATGATATTAGTTATAAAATTTTTAAATTGATATTATAGGATAGTTTATGACTTTTTGGCATGTTAGCAGATCTTAATTCTGCATAAATATTAAAGCTCTTCAAAGCATATTTCCGCTGTTAAAGATTTTATTATCGCTGGTAGCATTTATTTTTATGAATTCATATTTTTAAAATGTTTAATAATAAATCAAATTAATTTAATCTATGTAAAATATTTTAACATAAATAGTAATAACTTTTGATATGCCTCTTTGAGTATGTAATTTGATTATTTTTAGGAAAAACCCTTTTTGTAAGTAATTTTGTAAAATATAAAGTTGAATTGTTTGTTTGCGCCCGTAAACACGCAATACGAATATGAATAAATAAAATAATTACATACAGGGTGTCCGGGGGGAAAGTGCGTTAACTTCGGGAGGTGATTCTATAATATAGTATATAGATTCTATATAGATTCTATAATATTCTATAATATTCTATAATATTCTATAATATTCTATAATATTCTATAATATTCTATAATATAGTAGGTGTAAAAAATATAAATAACTTTTTTCTGAAATTCTAACATTTTTTACCATACAAAATGAAGTACCAATTAAAAACTCTTATTGTAAGGTACAAATTTACCCAATAAATTTGCTGTGAACCTGCCGGGCGCGATTGTGGCGATGCTTGATGTTGTGATTTTTGAAAATTTGATTGAAAATAATAGTGCTAGCCGCACACGCCGGAGTAATTTTTACCAAAAAAGTACCATTAAAAGTTGGTATTTCTAAAAAAGTTGTTTGCCTTTTTTACTTATACCATCATGTAGAAATGCTCTTTACCCCCGGACACCCTGCATACATACAATAATAATAATTGTTTATGGTATGTTTATAAGGCTTATTTTAAATAAATAAATATTACGTATAATATAATAAGAGATTGAGAATCTAGTTATAATATATTCATATCCATTAATCAAATTTTCCTTCCAGCTCTTGGTTTTGCCGGCATATTCCGTTCAAATTGCATTAATGTTCCTAGTTGGCCTAACTTATCCCAACTCGGGCAGAATTCACAACAAATTAGCGCAAGCACGACAAACTAAAAGGCATTGTTTTCTGGGTTGCAGCCATGAACTGGAGACGACCCACTGGGACCACCCCAAGATGATAGAGTTAATGAACTCGCTGGCCGACTTGAACGAGGTCAGATTCTCCGCCTACAGAACTGCCATGAAACTCCGAACAGTTCAGAAGTCCCTCTGCAGTGAGTACTGATCAGCCAACTTCACCTAAACTTAACTACATACACTTACTAATTATTCACTAAATGGACACCCGAGTTGAGCTGGAATCAACAGGAATATTTATGTTTATTTTTATAGTGCCTCACAAGAGTCCCAACTGCTCCCGTCTGGAGCCAGTGAGACTATGGCATCCCCAATGGGGTATGTTGTGAAGTTGAAGGTAAGTGGGGAAGGGAAGGAGATGGGGAGAGAGGAAGGTGGGGAAGTACCTGGCTATGCACATCTAGTCACTAAACATAGCTAAAGCCATTTCAAGTAATGTTTCAATTCTGAATGGTGCTCTTACACCAGAGCGATACCGAGAGTATCTTCCACTCTGGAACGTGCCGCAAATATAGCATATATTATTTTTGATTAATTAATTGTGAAATAACACAAATTAATCAAATAAAATTTATTTGCGCACGCCGGGTTCAAATCCACGACCTTTAGAACGGGAGTCCAAAGCCTTACCGCTGGACTACGCCGGCCGTCCTCGGCATTTATGTTGTTATTGGTTGGGTATAAACAACAAACCATTCGACAGCTTTCGTGGTCGACGATTAACGAGTCATCTGTCGTAAGTCCGCCAGCGTGCGGGTGATAGTTGAGAGGTTAAAAAATAAAATGCGATTTTAACCCTTATGTATACAGAAACTGTACAAGGACAAGGTCACAATCATTCCAGACTTTGCTTTTTATTAGAGCACTCTAGCTCCTCGGAATACTCTGATATTAATTTTCTATGAAAAACAGCCTTAACCGCTTAACTGTCATCCAAAATTCAAGAGGTTAAGGCTCTCAACTATGAATCGATGATTGTCGCCGTTTCAAATCCCAGCATGCACTGTGTACATGTATATTTTATTTGATTTATTTGTCTTGTTTCATAATCCATTCGTAAAAGTAATATAATAAGGGTATAACAACACATACCCGAAGGATTACTGCAAATATTTGTAGTAAAAATGTAGATGTCATTTTGCTCTCAGATGATTTTTAACATGTTCAGAAAAAATATTAATTCAAATTTTTTGCTTTTAAATGACAATCAGACAGCAAAATGACATCTAGGTTTTGTGCTCCAATCGAATCGCTGGTTAAAATTCTAAATGCTGTTACAATCTGTGTAGTATATTTTCAGTACCACTAATTCTTCTGCATGGATTCTGTGTAATTTAAATAGCGTATTTTACTTCACAATACTAGTCCACAAAATTATTATGTATAACATGACATCGACGGTCCTGAAGAACAGTAGAACGCCAGTAGAGCTGTTTAAAGTTTCGATTCTGCATTTTTACTGTTTTTGAGATCCTGAAATATAGTTTTGTTTTGATATATTGCATTTCATTAAAAATTCCGAAAATAATCAACAAAATAAGCTAATAAATAAGTCAACAAAGCATTTTTTTAATTTTTAGCAGATCCAGACATTGTTCTTCGGGACCGTCGACATGTAAAAGCCTGTGCAGGCGTATAATAATATAAATAAATAAATACTTTTCTGTCAATACTTATAATAAATATGTACAGTGTTTTGACTGTGTGAAGGCTATAAAAGATGATATCATTAAATCAATCTTTTCTTTTTCTTCCAGTGCACATGCTCCCACTCCCCGCCGCACTGGAGGCTTTTGATGCCCACGGCCTGCGGGCCCAGAACGACAAGCTAATCGACATCCCCGACATGATCACGGTGTTGACCTCGCTGTACGAGGTCATCGCGGCCGAGAACCCCAGCCTGGTCAATGTGCCCCTCTGCCTGGACCTGGCCATCAACTGGCTCCTGAATGTCTACGACAGTCAGCGTACCGGACAAATCAGGGTGCTGAGCTTCAAAGTGGGATTAGTTCTGCTTTGCAAGGGTCATCTTGAAGAGAAATACAGGTCAGTACTTATCTATATTTTTACCAGTAGTTTTGTTTTCAGCAGAAATCGCATCTAAAAAAGTTACTAATTTTCTCTTCTTCTAATCTAATATATAAAGGAGAGTGGTGGGCTGGGGGACGGACTGCATGGATTTGATTTGTGTACAAATCTACAGTTTAATTCTAAGGTTTATGAAATTTTGCACACTTGACTTTAAAAACAAGAGGAAAGTCAACTGTCTTCAGCAAGTATTTAATAAATCAAGACCAAAATTCCTACTGAAATCAGAAGATTTCTGAATACTTATGCAGGTACTTAAATACCTACCTACTTAATTATAAACCATGTATTTTAGGTAACATTTTTTGATTTTTAAATAAGGAATTATACAATTTGTCCAAACAAATGACATTCTTAATGATATGTAAGGTAGGTACATACTGGGACGACGTACATACGCTACGCTATGCCTCACTATATCTGGAATACTTAGTAACCATACATTTTCTATGGGAATAGATGCTTCAGAATCACACTGGTCACACGTTGCGATGCGCGTGGCCAATGTGATTCTGAAGTAGTTATTTACATAGAAAATGTATGGTTGCTAAGTAGTCCAGATATTGTTAGGCGTAGCATAGCGTATTGTAGCGACCCCGTATTTATCTTTATTTTTTTTTCTTCAGGAAGGTAGGTAAGTACTACAGTGTTGAAAAAACGCCAATCATAAGAAAGTCCAAATAAACACGAAAACTTCAATTTTCAAAAAAGAATCTTTAAAACGGCCACCATCTTGAAAAGTTGAAGTTGAGAGTCGTCACTGCTTCAAAACACAGTTTTTCTGTTGTATAATTAAGATTATAATATCTTTTTACTATTCCAGATACTTGTTCCGCCTCATAGCCGACCCATCGTGCATGGCGGACCAACGCAAGTTAGGGCTCCTGCTGCACGATTGCATCCAGGTGCCCCGTCAGCTGGGAGAAGTTGCCGCCTTCGGGGGCTCCAACATCGAACCCTCCGTGCGCAGCTGCTTCGAGAAGGCTCCCAGTCTGCCCAAGGATAGGAACAGCACGCTGGAAAGGGGGGAGAAAGGTAGAAACAAAAACAAATACTTACTAAAATATATCTACTACATTTAAATGGAGGTATTTCACAAAGTAAATTTGTTGAAACAAACAGTTGTCGTAGCTAAAAATGATATGTTTAGTGACTTGTTAACAATAATTTATCAAAATCAATATTTTAATTGAAATTCAATCTCATTTGCTGGATACATTGAAAACTTAAGTTCAACTGACTGTTACAAAATAAAATTTAGTAACATCTCTCATTTAATCGTACTATTTTTTAATCTAATTGACTAATAATATAAGGCGATTCGTAATCGAGCTAAATGTGCCGTTTAAGAATTTCAAAACAATAATTTTGTTATCATAAATTGTTCCAAATGATTATTGGGCCCTTACATGAGGACTTTATTTAAAGGTGAATTTATGGGTGACCGGTCTGCTCAGTGGCAACTTTTTAGTAATATGAATTTTCGTAATGTTGGTCTAAGAATACGGCCGTTGAGATTGTCATAATTCATCATGGTAATAAATAAGAACAATTGTGAATAAAATCTAAAACTGAAAATTGTAATTTAAGGATATTAATATTTAACATACTTTGCCATTGACGTAAGTGTTCATTTATAATATGAAATTACATAATAAAAAGTGTTTTCTGAGTTAGTTTGTTCTGAATCGTTACCGAGATAAATTATCATGTGAGGAAGTATCGTTTATGAGTAAATTTACTATGAGAACTCTGATGGTGAGATCCCGAATTATGACCAGACATGAAAACGAATTTATGATAGAAACAACAATCATCTGTTACAACATTATTTATTAAACTCATAATTATTAAGTTTGCTCAATGCACATAACTCCAAAAACCCGTGCGATTTATGCTCCGTGCATGCTCCTTGACTGACCGCCGGTTGACGACAGTTGTCAAAATATTAAACAATCTCCTTCCCTGCTTTTCCCTTTTTCCCTGCGCGAGACCACGGCAACCACAAAAACAGTCTTTGAAAGTGGGTAGTGGATGAAATATGTTTGTGAATCTGATCAAATCCTCTTCTTGCAGAATCCAAAGATGGCAGCAAAGACCAGAGTCTGGACCGCAGCAGCATCGGAGAGGTGCAGACCATCGAAGCGGTGCACTTCCTTCACTGGCTGCAGCGAGAGCCGCAGTCGCTAGTGTGGCTGCCCGTCCTGCACCGCCTCGCCGCTGCCGAGCATGCCAAGCACCAGGCCAAGTGCAACATCTGCAAGGAATACCCCATTGTAGGGTTCAGGTATGTGGACTATATCAGTACTTGGTATCGTCAATCTTAGGGGATTAGGTACCTTCACCTCTGACTGATCACTCCTACATAAATTAAATAAATATTATCTATTTTGTTATTGAGTTTCATTAATTTTGTCTTCATTTAAGTAAAACATTACAATTTGAGGTTTTTCTCAATAAGTTAAAAATTATAAAACATATTCATCCTAATAGATGTTGCTTATTAAAAATAAAAAATTAATAAAATTCATCCAAGACACTATCTAGATATAAAATAACAGCCAATAAAAATATGTGTTCTGAAAATGAAGATAATGTTGGTAGTTCTTAGTCGAAGTATGATAGAGTTAAATATGACCGAATCGGATAGAGACACATTAGCTCAGTTGGTAGGGCCCCGCCCCGACAAGGCGTAGGTCCTTGGTTCCAATCGTAGATGCGACCGTGTCTTTTTCTGATTTTTCTGTTTTCATATTTTTCAATTGAGTTTCACTAATATTGTCTTCATTTAATCAAAATTTATGATTAATTCATTTTTACAAAATTTTGTGAATAATTTTTTCCCGCATTTCGTTCTTTATTGAATTGTTTCTATTGATTAGGTTTTCACTGTTCTTCGTATCGTGTTCTAACCAATTCTATGTCCGTTTTACTAAACTTTTTATGGTTTTCTATTCAGATACCGCTGTTTGAAATGCTTCAACTTCGACATGTGTCAGAAATGCTTCTTCAGTGGCCGCAAAGCCAAGAACCACAAACTCACCCATCCCATGCAAGAGTATTGCACTGCTGTAAGTATATGAACCTTTTTTCCAATTCCTTATCATCACTTGATGTAAGAAAACCATACAAAAATGTATTCAACACTAGTATAATGTTTAACCCCTAGGAGCCGGACCACTGCATTTGCAGTGTTGAAGAATTATGCCCACACACTGTACGAAACACTTCAAATGCAGTGTCAACTTTATACATTCATTTTGCCTTTGTATTTACCTCTACTGGGTTTCTTATTAGCCCTTACTAGTTAAGAATCAATAAAATTTCATGTTTTTTATCAGTGACTGTTTTACTTTCTAGACGACATCAGGAGAAGATGTGCGTGACTTCACCCGCGCGCTACGCAACAAGTTCAAGTCTGCGCGCTACTTCAAGAAGCACCCTCGTGTTGGATATCTTCCCGTGCAGACAGTTCTAGAAGGAGATGCTCTGGAATCTCCAGCGCCGTCTCCTCATCATCAGGCTCAAGTAAGTTATTGTATATTATATAGAATTATTTGCCACCTCCTCGAAAGGTCTCGCTGCTTTTTCGGGATTAATGATGGGATGAAATCTCGGGAATGTTCCAGCGTGAGTGCATTTTAACCTACCACTCAAGTACCTGCCAGGTCGGGCTATATATATATATATATATACGGACTGCAACAAGCCAAGTCAGTCTTTTAGTCGATCAGTCAAAGGGATGTTCAATCGGCAACGGACACCGGCCGTTTAACAGACCGTGCGCATCTACCTCACACATATCTGCAGTCCTGTGCAGTTCTCGGAATAATCTTACTACGTTTGTAAATACTCTACATTTGTAAATAGTGCATTATATAAATACATCATCATCCAGTTTTATTATTCTGACAAGCACGCGCGGAGATATCACAACACACCGATATCTCCTTATCTCACGAGGCCCGACATCTGCCTCCAAACATCTATTGACAAAATAATGTAACTTCCAGGCTCACCACAACAACATGCCTGGCACAGTGGGTGGTCAGTTCCCTGCTGGCTCCACCTCTACTGATGATATGCACTCCCGCCTGGAGATGTACGCTTCCAGACTGGCTCAAGTTGAACTGGGCGAGAGGCAGCGGACCAACTCTACACCAGATAGGTAAATACCATATTCAAAACTTTACATTATACTTGTATTATATGTGTTCAACAAATTCAAAATTGAATTCTGCTGTGGAGATAGCAATCCCCTGTCTGTTGGAACTGGATATTACAGAAATTTGATTTGAGATTGATGTATTTGTAATTAATCATAGAAAGGCAGGAATTTTTTTGCAACCCGCATGGTATGAATATCATTTCATAAACCAATGCTTCATTTCACTGGCCACATCGCACAACCAATCAAAACTAAATTCAACATTTCAATGAAATTTGTGTACACACTTATTGAACTTCAATTCGAGTAGCGCACTAACTAAGAAAACTTTTATTGGAACTCAAATTCGAGCCCAGGGGTGCTAGCATAGTCCATCGATAAGGATCGGTAGGATAATTGTCGGTAACTTCTCATCGTTCCCTAGGACAACTGCAGATCGCTAACGTACAAAAAACAGTTGATATCGAATATATTAGGGACACTTAGTCATTGTGAATTGTCACCTATTCGTTTGCGATCTGCAGTTGTTCTAGGGAACGATGAGAAGTTACCGACAATTATCCTACCGATCCTTATCGATGGACTATGCTAGCACCCCAGGGCAGGTAAAATGTTAAAAATGCGGAACCACTGTTTGTGCATGATTTTTCCGTCCAATGTTGATTGGAAATTGTACAGAACCTAAGATCCAAGTTACAATTGAATTTTGATACTCAGTTTTTTACATTGAAGCTAGGTTTCAATTTTGCACTGTAAAGTTTTTTTTTATTGTATTGTAAAAATAAATTGTGTGTTTATTAGAATCCATTAATCATTAATAACGTACAGTTTCCCGATTCCCAGCGACGATGAGCATCAGCTGATAGCAGCCTATTGTCAGTCCCTCAACGGATCCTCGTCCGGAGTGGGCCCCAACTCCTCGGCCGGAGACCTGGAGCCCCCGCGCAGCCCCGTGCAGGTTATGACCATCATTCACCAGGAGCAGCGGGAGGAACTCGAAGCTGTCATTAGGTGAGCAAAACATACCAATTCAAGTATTTCAGTCATTAAATTCAAGCATTTGCAACTGAAATCAAAGCAAGGTCTCTCCCATTTCAACATATTATCATTTCTTCTTTTTACTTAAGTTTAAAAAGAATTAAACAAGTTGATTCTACAATCAGTCTTTTTTCCCTGTTCATATGCATACCTATTTAACAATAACTCTATTGACATTGTGTAGACACTAATGATGTTACAGATATCCGTATCCGCGAATATCCGAGGGAGAAAAAAGATCCGTATCCGTTACTTTTCTCGCGGATCTTTTACCTTATTAATTTTAAATTGGTAGGATGAAATGCTATATACATATATAGGTGATTAGGTAGAATTAAAAAAACTATTGAATTCGATTCAAAGTATTTTTTATTTCTTAAAATCAAATATTTTATCGTATTAAGTTACCATACCAATAGTACATAACTCAAAGTTACTAAATCAGCTATCTTTATAATGAGATCAATATAATAGAAAGTTATAAGATCACTTTGATAACTATGAGATGAATGTGAGAAAACCAAAAATAAATTCGTTTCAAGGTATCGCGCACCGACACCGATTGAATAAAAAGATCCATATCCGTATCCGCGGATCTTGACACCAAATATCCATATTCGGATCCGTATCCACGGATATACATTTTTAACGATCCGGCACATCTCTAGTAGACACTATACACTTAAATAAATAACCAATAAATAGGGAAGTAACTGACCTATCCCGACGACTTTCGTGAAGTTTATGTTTCATTTTCAAATCCTTACCCAGGGTATCCTCAAGAGGAATCTGGCTATTTGCTGTTAATGTCGCTGACGAGCGGCCCTGAATGTCCAGTGCATAAAGTATAATGTGTAAAAAAGATGCCTACTCTGCCTTAAATACAGTTTCCGAAAATGACATATTTTGCTTATTATGTTTCTTTGTTATTTTTTTCTTCCACGATCTGAAACTAATGTGTTACCCATCTCTGCTATTTCAGAGAGCTAGAAGAGGAGAATGCCAACCTGCAGGCAGAATACGAACGACTCCGTGCCAAATCCACTCCGGGATCCACCCCTGAAGAACAACATGCTGGAAACGAAAACCGCGGAGCTCATGGTGCTCCAGATCAGGTAACAACATTGTTTATTATCATAACAACACTTTTTATGCCATTTTGTAATAATCCCTAAAGCTGATTTGTTCGCTTTCGGCAACAGCTCATATAGTTCTCACAGAAATCTTATCTCCCTTACTGTCACGGTGAGAAATATGATCTAAACAGTGTTAGACAGAGAAAACGCCATGCTTTATATTCAAATGTAAAAGTTAACTACGGAAAAATTAAACTTACAGTTTTTACTTCACCTTTATCGTATATAAACCAAAGTTTCCGACTGCAATCAAAAAAAAAAATTATGAAACTTTTTTACATGTGACAACAAAAATGTGAGGTGACAATAATATTTATAATACATTTCTCTAATAAAATTTGTATTGCTTTTATTTTTTTTCCTTATCAGTAATTCCAATAAGAAAATATGTACGGTGAGCTACTTTTAAAACTTTTTTACGTTTCTATTCAAAATTATTTCCAATAATAAAATTTTAAAGCATCACCTTTTAACCTCTAGAGAGTGACCTTTTTCAAACAAAACTGTGTCCCGTGAGTGAGTAACGCCGATAAATAAATCAACTGCTCCAAATGTTGGAAACATCCTTGCAAACTGATGGCAGTACACTTCACATTTCATGAATAAATCCCATTGGGCATGCATTAGGCACACGGCCTTGACAGGAACATAAACGCCAGAAATATTTACCCCTTTAAAACTCCGCATATTTTTGGTGTTATCTGCACAAGGAAATTAGAGCCAAAGTTGTTTTTATTTTTTTTGAAAAATTTTACAAGAGTGAAAAAGTTTGTAAATTTTTCACAAATTAGCGCTAGGTATAATAAACCTTATTCAAATATTATTTTAACCCCTTCTATCAAATAAACACCAAAAGATTACATGGAATTGTTTGTTGTGATTTTCAGGACATGATGGCGGAAGCTAGGTTGCTCCGTCAGCACAAGGGGCGCCTGGAAGCGAGGATGCAGATCCTGGAAGACCACAACAGGCAACTGGAAGCTCAGCTGCAGCGATTGCGCCAACTGCTCGATGAGGTTTGTAACCTTAATTATTAAATTTTGGATACATTATATTTGATTTAATTTAATCCTTTAATTACCTTCGTGGTTGAGGGGTAAGACTCTCCACTTGCAATCCGAAGGTTGCGAGTTCAAACCCGGTGTGCGCAAATAAATTTAATTTGATTAATTTGTGTTTTTTCATTAATTTGTTTGATTCGTTTAATGAATTAAAGGTAATATAAAGTGTATTTGCGGCACCTTACAGAGTGAAAGATACTATCAGTATCGCCCTGGTGTAGGACCACCATTCAGAATTGAAACGTTGCTTGAAATGGCTTTAGTAATGTTTGGTGATTCCCACCTTCCTATCCCCCATCTTCTTCCCTGAGTATGTATATTGGAGATTTATTTTTATATTGGTTCCAGGACCTATCTACAATTTAATTCTGTCCTGAAATCACTAAATATCCATGGTGATTACCTCAGAAATGTGTGTCCGAAAATGTGTGTTATCAAATTGTTAGTGTTCTTTTTGTAATGCGGTCGGTCGCATGGGGTCAGTCAATGCCCTACCGAGAAATACTCGTCTGTTACACAAGAACGCTGAGCGCATATTAAAGCATACTATGTGCGTCCCTACGTTACTATGTTTTAGGATGAGAGACAGCGTTTGTAATCTAGAAGTGAACATAAATTAACATTTATAAAAGTCAGGGATTTCAGATGTGACCACGTGACCAACTACAGGTTATGGCGGGTCGCCTGTGTACTAACATTTGTTTTTCTAAACATTTACATAAAAGAGAGCATTTTTTTCAAAGGCCACAGAAATCAAAAACATTGTGGCTTTGTCCCCCCAATGTTTCATTTATTAGTGTAAATTTTTTGAAAAAACAAAACATTTTGTGTACAGGTCTTTAAAAACACCTTCTGACAGATTTTAGTCTTGTGGCAAGTGTCTAGAATAATCTGCATTTCCCGTCATCATTACATGAATCAACCAGCTTCTGGCAGCTTGGCACATTCGCAGACAGCCGGTGTTAAAGTGGGATAAAAATTAGTAAATTTTACATCATCGAGTACACGATGCATAGGTTAGGTTATGTGCGGTTATGGAGGATTTTGGCCATTTGCTATAATGTTTTCCTTTTTTAATTCCAGCAGCCAGCCCAAGGGGCATCCCCAGCGCGCACAGGGACTCTTCAAACCAGAGCGGTCACAGCCTCCCAACTGGCTACGGACTCTCCAGCCAAGATGCATAATGGAGTCTACCACGACAATAACACAAGTCAGTATTCTCATCTCTTAACACTGACATAACCTCACATTATAGCATTCAACACAAAGTTACCGCTGCAATAACTTTTGTGGTTTATTGGTTTAAGGTTGCCGCTAAGCTTTTCACATCACTCAGTAGGAAAAATAGTTTAAAATGGTTATGGGGTAGATATATATAAATAGTTTTTCTATATGGTGTAAGTAACTTAAGTGCCTAATTACTCATAAAACTAAGAGCAATGGTGACACAAAACTATTTCCTATCTATGGGAACTAGAATAATCTATACAATAATATATATAATATACTTTCCTCCAATCTCCCACTTTTTCTGATATTACAAAACACTGATAAAATATTAGTAAGAACAGAATTTAGTTTATAAAAATAATATATGAATTCGCTCTTGGCTCTACAACCCCTGGTGGGTCTTTTCTTTCTCAAGAGTCTTCCTCCACTCATCCCGGTTTTATGCCAGCTCTTAATCTTGGCCTTCCCAGGCTCCTTCGCCCTATCGGTCTTGAGTTCAGCAGGGACTTTGGTGCTTGATGTTCGGTCATTCTCTCCACATGACCCAGCCATCGAAGTCTTCCCAGTTTTATAAATTTTGTTACGTTTAGCTCCTTAAACAGAGTATAGAGCTCATTGTTGTAATGTCTGCGCCAAAATCCATTTTCTAGAACCGGTCCAAAGACACGCCTCAAAATTTTCCTTTCATAAACATCCAGTGCTCGCTCATTCCTCTTAGTTAGTACCCACGTCTCAGCTGAGTACTAACTAAGGAAGAGCACTGGTCTAATAAGTGTTTTGTACACTAATATCTGCAGTGTTTCTGGACAACAGTCCGGATTTTATCCGCTTTTGTAGGCGGAAAAAACAGGGACTTGCGCTCACTACGCGCTTCTAGTGATAAAATGTGAAAAAGAGAAAATATAAATAAAGAGTACCTATTAAGACAGAACAGACCATTGACATAGATTTCTGGGCAAACAAATGGGCTAGACGGATTCCCACTGATGTAATATATGTTGACTTTGTGAAAACCTTCTATACTGTTCTAACCAATAGACTGTTGGCTAAACATAAATTTCTAGGCATAAGAGGACGACTTCTCGAATGGGTAAAGTCCTTCCTCACTAAGAGAAAATTAAAAGTTCAAATTGGCAACCAACTGGCAACTGAGCGAAATGTGACCAGTGGTGTCCCTCAAGGATTAGTTCTTGGTCCACATATCTTTATTTAGAATCAGTTGGCGCAAGATGAAAATTTCATGTTGCTATCGAGAAGTAAAGATTATTAAAGCTTGCAACACGGTATCACTTCTACATATTATATAGACACATACTTCACTATCTGCACTGTAACGCTGCCCGAAACATTTGCTAAAGAAGGAGGAAGTGAACAAGGCATAAAAACCCAATAATTAACCACGAAAACAATTATTTATTTAACTTCCTAGTATATTTTTAAACAAAACTCAGTTCATACTTCTCTCACAACTAAAAATGTTATGTCCTTGGAGTAAATCACAGACATTTGAATATAACATAGACTAGAGAATCAGGGAGAGGGGTAATAACCAACTGTAGCGGGGCGGAGAGGGATGAGTTGACGGTAACGATATGTGATTCGTTAATACTTCAATATGACAGTATATAGGCATCACGCATTATAATATCACCATTTAGCTCTTAAAAGTAAAATCTGCTTTTGAATGAATAGACCTTTTTACATGGGAGCGCGAATTGTTCGCCCGGTTTGAACAAACTTGTGTAATCCATATAAAATGAAGAAAGGTTCGCTTGTTTTGAGAGTCGAATATTTTGTTACCGTGTTTAGTTAAGACACTTTTACAAATGTTTCATAATTTACTTATCCCAGTAAACTGCAACGTGCACACGACGGGACCGGGAATTTCGGTTGCTTACGCTTCATGTCTCTCGGTGTGATAAAACTGATCATATTATATGATGAGAATAAGCTTAAAATAATGACAAATAATGCCTGCATATGGAAGGTAATACGACAATTGGGTTTATACTCTTTTTCACTTTTATTTTACATGTTTTAATAGCACAAGTTGAACAAGTTTTTACACAAAAATGTACTGATAAGAGCTCGACGCTAGTCCGCACAAGAATGATGACGTCACATTTTCTAGATCCACCCGAACCTATACGCCAGCCCGGCCGGTTCCATGGAACCCAGAATTAAGGAGGGGGAAATAATACGCTTTTATCACTTAGGGCAGGTCTATACATATTCATATGTCTATGGAGTAAATCCATATTTGCATAAGTCATATTTAACCAATTACCAAAAGCAAAGCATGCAAAATATGCATAAAAATTTGAAGCTTTCGGAGCGCATTGGATATTTTCCAATGTTGTTATCATTATGGAACCATTTCTGTACACTTATTATATCCACGCTGGAAAGGAAAAATAGCTAAAACACCATACAGCTGTGACATTAAAGATGAGCCTACACAATAAGCCATATTGTTTGTTTATGCTTGTGTTCATCCATCATCAATCTTCTAAAGTTCTCCATATTCTGGGAAACTCTAGAAAACTGGATTTGATGAGCACAAACTCAAACAAAAAATATGGCTTATTATCACACAAACAATATGGCTTATTATCACACAAACAATATGGCTTATATATAGGTTCATCTTTAATGTATAGCGCTTTAGCCATTTGTTCTTTCCAGCGTCCATATTATTATGACGGTAATATGGCATTTTAGAATGAATGTGATGGATTTTCAGCAATACATTATTACTTTTAACATCTTCATTGGTGGTCGGGCAATTAACTTATCTTGCACCTCGGGGGCTTTGCTATTACTAGATGGTCGTTGGTCGGAACCCGGAGGGAGGGAAGCAGCCCTGGAGAGGCCTCCGCCGCCGCCGCATGCGCCGCTGCCCCAGGCCGTAGGGGCTCTTATGCACTGTGCAGGTAATTACACATAACCTCAAATAAACCAATACATAGCCTCAAAATTCAAAATACCCGTTTTCTTTCTTTGGACGAACAATACATTGAGGATATCCTTTACCTCAATTGCCTCAATGAAACCTTTTTAACCTAAAATAAACATTAATGGAACTGCCATCGTGAACAGTTTTACAACCTTTCTCCAATCCTGCATTCAAAATGCGACAAAAGTTTTGTGAACATTGAAATGTAATAACTAAACTCACTTGTAAATCGGGAATAAACAGTTTTTATAATCTTAACATTGGATGGGACATTGTCCAAAACACCTTGGATGGTATCATGCTTTATGATAGCTCTGAGAACGAGGCCTTTGCACTACATACCTGGTTTAAAGTAAATTTAAATTTAGTAAGAAGTTGTAATTTCTTGTTTATACTTTTGATGCAATATGATCAAATGCAAGTCAATTAAAAGCCTTTCTTCATTAATTTGTATTTAATTCTCACCTACTATTTGTTGCCTTGCTAAACACAACATTAATTATTTTATTTGAATTTCTAAGCTACTGGAAGGATTCCATAAGGTAATAAAAATATCACCATTTTATATATTATGTTTTTTGTTTACCTCGATTAAACTATATACTCATGGTGGCTGGTTGGGTTACTTTACTGTCTGTAAAAGGGAACGGAAATGGTAATTGGTTAAAAGACCGGTCAGTGGTTGTGTGGGCATCGCGTTTGGCTACCACCCAGGCGTTCCGTGTTCGATCCCTCGGCTGGCTAAGTCCTCCATCACAACACAAGCAATATCTTCCGCATAGTGTGGTGGTAGTAGGAGATTTTCAAATGTTGTTGGGTTATTCGTAACCCGGGAATGTTTGTCTTTCTTTTAAAAAAATAAAAAATAAAAATTAATACAGCATAATATTCACATACGGACATGTCCGGCCGAGTATCATGTCACAGGGGCATTTCTAAAAGTGTTGATGGATCTGTCCAGCAGAGATGCATACAGAAATGCTTGTGTGATGTCATACTTGCCCATACTTACCCACTATGAATACTAGGTTAATGCAGTGATGCCGTGAAATGAAAATTGGTAGATTTGAGAAAAATTTGATTGATGGTAACAAAAATGAGTAGGTCATAAAAAAATTATACGGTAAAGTATTTATAAAATTTACATTCAGCTTTGCATAATTGGGTTCAGTATAAAAATATCAGAAAAGGTACGAAAGAAACGAAGTTTCTAAAAATTCGATACAATTTTTATTAATATCAGTAGATCTTCAACAAGTTTGGCAGAATTTCAATGAATAATCGGTAAATTGTAGCTGAAATCGGTAGATCTACCGAAATTTCGGAAGAAATGGCATCACTGGGCTAATATGATTGCATGCGAAAGGAAGAAGCATTTTGACATAAAGTTATGTGTCCCATACTCCATTAGAAAGTTAGTATGTATATTTGTAGAAGCAGAGAGTTATTAATATGTTGATTGTTTGTCTATTTGCAGATGACCTGGGCAGAGCCGTGGAAGAGTTTGTGTCGGTGATGACAGAGGAAGGGTCCGCCGCCGCCACCGCAAGCGTGCCACCGCACTACACCAACGGCAAATCTATCCCTCAGTAGACTCTTCTTCATTGCGAATTGGTGCTTGCTGCAGATCAATCAGAATATATTTATCACCCCCGGTATCCAAGCAGAAACTAAATATATTCATAGTAAACTGTCTAGTAGCTGCATAAATAATATATCCTGAATATTTGTACATTTCTACTCTTGTTACGAAATTAAATTTTTCACCTTATTTTTAATTTTTTATCTGCTTTTGATAAAACCCCGCCCCTGATCGGGCCGAGTTATTTCCACGGAACTAACTTAACGAAATTATACGAAGTTGTTTTACATTCTTATAATAATATATAAAACTTGTAGCATTAAGGCAATTATCATAAAACTTTTTTATATAATATTTACTGAAATAATCGACCCTGTATCAAACATAATCGGTCTCGTCATTAGAAGATAATTTATGTAGGCATGTTTTTAGTAGAATGAAGACAGAGTTGTTACAGATATCCTAATCATTTAGTAGTTACATTATTAACTTAACAAAGGTGACATCTTTCCCAGGACAACGGTATTTTGACTAACCCACTTTTATACAAACTTTAATTTTAATGACCAACTTTAACAATTAGATTTAAAACGGTTACTCGGCGAGGCGAGCTTTGAATTACTAATTACGACTTTAATAAGATAAAAACTAATGATTCAAGTATCTGTTACGTTAAATGACGGCCAAATGTGGGTTACAAGTTACAAAGTTAATAACTAAAAACTAACTCATAACCAAAGTAGTGAGAACTTAGAAATCATTTGTTTGTGAAGTAATCATATCAAAAGGAAATATTTCATATCGAGAGTCATATCCCGCGCAATGTGCAGCAATATCCCCCGTGTACTATTCTATCCCCCATTGTTAACATTCATACTTCTTAGTGAACTGTAGTTAGATGACCTCATATTCAATTATTTAACGCATCGGCGCAAAGGTGTTTAGTAGGTTCATCAGTAAATATACATATCTATGCTTGGTTGAGCTGTGTTCATTTGCCTTTAAAGGCATATTGATTGCAATGTTGTTACGTTTGTACATACTAAATCCATTATTATCACCAAAGTACATGCATGGTTCTTATCATATTGTGTTCACACAACATGTACATAAAATGTATTGAATATGAAATAAAATAATGAATTCATTTAACCTATGTTTTATTTCAATGTAACGTATTATATAAATTTATATAAATATGTAAATACCATATTATCAAATAGATATTTTTAGACATACATCTAACAAACTCACAGCTCCCTTTGACAAACACCGCAGAGTTTTAATACTTTTGTTAATGCGGTGATAAATGCAAACTAAAAGGAGAAACATATTTCAGATTTAAAACTTCACACATTAACATAAGAAAATAAAATTTTACGTTTGAGGTGTGTAAAAGCAAAAGCAGCAATCTCCATTTCGGCCAGATTGCTGTGTTTGCTTTTGAAATGATATGCAGACTACTGTCTTTGCTTTTACTTACAATATTTCATACACATATTGTATGCACGTATATTACGTACAATATTTATATGTAATATTGTACGTAAAAGCAAAGATAGTAATCTCCCCGTCATTTCAAAAGCAAACATCTGGCTGGAATGGAGATTGCTGCCTTTGCTTTTACACATCTAATTTGCCAAATCTGTAATTTACAAAACAGCAAAAAGTTTCCAGTGTCAATTTGGTGAAAGAGATCAATCAGACTGTATAACATATTATGTAATACCTTTCGTTTTTTTATCAGTTAAATATTTTTTACACCAATGAAGATGATGATTGTCTAGGATACAAACATCTTTCAACACTACTGAAGTAGATGTTCAATTTGATTCTGTTTTAAACAAAACAGATGGCTGAGCGCTGAATTTAAAAGTAAATTTATGAAAAATATGGTAATCTAAAGATCATTTATAGTGAAACCCTCTTAAGAAGTTTTCCAAGGGACCGGGAAAAAAAACTTCTTAGGCGGGAAAACCTTATAAATGGGTAAAATTGGGCCATTTGGTCTTCAAGGGACCGAATAAACCCAACTTCTTAAGCAGGAAAACATCTTAAGCGAGAACTTCTTAAGAGGGTTTCACTGTAATTGGATATTGAGCTGTAAACAAATAACTATTGAGTTATTTTGTTCTTAACTACAAAAGGTATTTCCAGAGAACACAAGCAGGATGATGGAATCGACAAATAATTCACAGTTTTGATAAAATGGTTATCATGAAAATCATACATAAATACAAATATTATTAAATTAAAACAAATAACTTTGTTTAAACCACTAATATAATCACAATTACCAATAATTTTTGGTAATTGTGATTATATTAGTGGTTTAAACAAAGTTATTTGTTTTAATTTAATTCAAAATGACGCCACAAAGTGATTTTGCGAAGTTTTAAGAAACAAATATTATTTGTTATGGAATGAATGTTCACTTAAAATCTTAAACCGTAGTCTTCTAGAACAACTTTTAGCTGCAGCATACAATGTTATAACTTAGCATAAATTCTAATTTGAGAATAAAAATAAACAATGCTTAGATTTAGATAAATAACAAACATTGGAAAGACATAAGTTTAGTACAAATTATGATAAAGTACAATAGAAATTATTTAAAAATGAAAACATAATAATTATGAATGAATATAATGATTTTTAAAAATGGGTCATTGATAAATATATAATTTAGTACCTACATAATTATGTGTAGATTCCTACTTTTGTCTTAGAGCACTGCTGTATAAAAATTATAGTGATTAGAAATGTTCAAATTAGACAATTACATAGTTTTAAAAAGCTTTGCTCGATTTTGAGTTCAAATTAAGCAAACTGACTTATTAAAATACAAATTGTTAATTATTCACTCGCAGACCAAAGGAATGTTTACATGAAAAATTTGTAAAAAAATAAGGAGTTTTAATATCACTATAGTTAGAATATGTATAACTGTAAAATATATTTTTAAAATTATTATGAAACTAAGCAAAAAGCATTTAAAACTGTTATTATAAAAGCTACACAATTTGTATGATTTCACATTAATCAGACTGCTTGAAGATCAGTCGGAAGTTACTAGCTATTTCAATTCAATAAAATCAAAGATCTGCATAATAGAAGATTTCACCCAATTAAATTTTTTTAAATAAACTGGGGTATTTTTCTATGTTGATCATATCGGTGTTTTTTATCAATAATATTTCGATTACAACATTCAGAGTGGAAAGCATATTATCAGATGTTGTTTTATCACAATGATATTGAGTCACCGTGTCCGTTTGTGGTTGCTGCGTGAGGAATATCAGTTCTTGGTCTCCGGAAAAGCAGGACGTGGGGTTCGGGAGAATGCATCATGTAATGAACCCAGTCGGGACTCTGCTGGACTCCTACATTCCTCCATTCTGTCTCCGTCATCAGGTGAGACTTGGGTACATTTCGAGCTAGGTCCGCAGGCAGGATAACATGCCTGAAAACAACACTTTTAATCAAATGACATCTAAAAAAACTATAAAAATCCAAATTTATTTAGCACAGTGTTGAGTTAACTATTGAATAATACAATATCTTGCTAACATAATAACAATATTGTCACAATATTTAGAAAAACAAACATTCTTAGAGAAAAGAAACTTATACCTGTATTCGTACTGGTCGTCAACATACTTTTCAGAATATTGAATTTGATCGGCCGGCATTTTGTTCGTTAAAAAATAAAACTTTTAACTAAAAACAACATCAAATAAACCCTCAATAATTAAATCGAAAACATTTTAAGATAGAAAACCTTGCTGCAACATGACTGCGGGATAGCAAATTTTGACAGTTGTGCAGTGATGCCATGCCGCGAAAATGAACAACGGTAGGAACGGTAGATATTATGTATTGAAAAATTCGGAACCTAGATTGGTAACGAGAATCGGTAGGTTATCAAAGTGTTTTTCTCCATCCGGGGGTCGAGTAGCTAGAGAATCTCTGAACATACGATTTTAACGGTTCCATGTCTAATCGGACTATGAGATCTCAGCGTCTGAATTCCCATAGTAAATTTATTCAGACACGATACTTCCTCACATGACAATTCATCACATCATAACTCACATTAACCTACCCTTTCATCCTCCCCCCTCACCTAACCTAAGGTTAAAAACCCCAATTATCAGTTTTCGACGCTTCGAGACATGATGAATTATCATGTGAGGAATTAACATCCGATGAAAAGTTTGTACTCAATATTCATACACTTAAAAAGTTTTCACTGAGTAGACCGGTCACCGATTTTAACCTATATTTCGCTTTGTGGGGGAGTGGGTGCCTAGAGAAAATCTGAAGGCACGATTTCCCTACAATATTTCGAATCCTGGGGGTTAAGGGGTGTCTAGAGAATTTCGCTCGAAATAGATCTTAACAACTACGAAATTTCAAAAAAAAGAGTGGGGGAGAGGCAAGAAAAGTAATCATTTTCTTGCCTCTCCCACACTCGTATGAAAGAAATAAGATGGTGGGAGACGTGCCATTTCCGCGGGTCGTCACGGTAATAATAAAAGCACTCATTCACAAATTTCGGTGGTAGGTTTTAGCTGCAATCGGTAGATCTGCCTAAATTTCAGTAGGAATAGCACCACTTCAGTTGTGCAAAGTTTTGTATTGCAATGTTACAGCCGCCATCAAGTAATTTTCTCTGCAGTTCTTTAATTATATTTTTATTTGATGGACAGAAATAAAACAATGAACCTTGTAATCACCACTATTCATTATTATTTTAACAGTCGACCGGGTTTAGCTTCGACTTAAGCTTTATCGGGGCTCAATATTTGGATAGTCAATAATTAATTTTAGGCGCTTGATAACTTGTGATAATCGCAACCCAGTCGGCTGTTAAAATCGTTACTCAGCGGTTAAAATATTAATAAGTAGCGGTGCATAGGTATTTATTTTTCGTTTTATTCGTTTTTATGAAGTAATTAACTAAAGCGCAATTAAGTAAACTCTGTTTTACACAACAACACTATTGTCGGGATTTACTTTGGGTGCAAGCTTCAGAGGACTGAAAAATTAACTAAAATGTGAAACAATGAATTATCTTTTTATGAAAAATACATTTTCTTATTGTTCACACATATTTTGTAAAATATGTTTTGTTTATCTTCTGGAGATGTATTTCATTGACTTTGATATACTCTTGATATTCACAATGGATAGAATTCATAGAACTACACATGTGCAATATTGTTGAATATTGCACATGTTGTGACTGAATATTTTTTTATTTATCTAATCTAAGTGAATCAGATTATATGTATATATATTGGTAGTACCCATCCTAAAAGAATAAGAAGGAGAGATACGACATTACGAATGTTGGAGCGAGCGCGCTAATATTAAAAACTATAAAATCGACAGAAACATTGGAAAATGTTTAATAAAACACGACTCGTTTACGATAAGGCAAAAATATCTCTTCAACACCTTATGTAGCATCTAAAGAAACACTGTGATTTTTTTCATACATATAACTTTGGAGCATACTTTGCGATTTTTTTTCTGTCGAGGGAATTTTATGTAATTAACGTTTCGACTATACAAATCTTCAGATATTGTCTTAAAAATAACATATTTTTTTAAGAACTTAAAAACTTTAACGGCCTTACTAAAAAAAAACACTCCGCGGCCGTTAAACGGTGTTTTTGTGAATCTTTACATGTGGCAACGCTGGAAATTTTACTTGTAAATTGGAGTTTTCATAATAATCCGCTAGGTGGTGTTTATTGATGCACCTGCGCATTGCCTAAAATATAACCGCGTACGCTAACTCTACGGAAAAAAGTCGGTCGCGAATGTTTGTCTGATTAATATGATCTTTTAGTTAATGATTTCAATCTTTATGACTAATTCGCACTTATATTCATGTATTCAATATATTTGCTATTAATTTGTGTTGTTTTTTGTTAGTTTAAGTCAAATTGTGGCACTAAAATCGTGTGTTCTAAATTAAGCTGTCAGAAAATGGTTCATAGGTTATGTTCAGAAATAATTTGCATTTTAAGATCTTTATTTTATTATAAATTCTTGAAAATGATGTTTTTTGGTGACTAAAATGTCTAATACATATTTTAGTAAACGTATCAAAGAAATTAATGCCTTAAGATGTGCAAGCAATGTATTCAAACGTGAGTTTTTTTATTGTAATTTTTTGGAAATGAAAAGCGAATTTCAAGATTTTTTTATTGTTTGAAGGAGTAAAAAGTGAGGTGACAGATTTATTTTAAAATCATTAAATAAAAGGACTGTGTTTTTTGAATTTTGAATTTTTCCAAATATTTCAATGTTTTAATAGAAAGTGTTTGGGGTAAGTGAGTTTTTTTTTTCAACTTGATCTTTGAATCTTTAAATACTACAGTTTTTAAACATTTAAGTATATTTTAGATATGAAAATCTTAAAGGTAATTAAATTTTGGTTCTAAAATGGTATTTGTTTTTACGACATCTCAAAAAATAATAAATATATAGGACATTAAAAAAAAAATTCGAAATTCGTTGAAAATTTCAAATGGAACAAATATATACAACAGATAAACTACCCTCCTTGGCCGTGTAAGCAATGTACATATCTTTCCATGAACAATTTTTTGTCAGTTCTTAATTAGTAAGGATTCTTCATACATGGTTGTTTGACCATTGTACAAATTTTTCACAAAGTTTATTAGTAAGGCTGGTAAAATGGCGACGTTGTCAGATCAAAACCATATATTTTGTTTAAGCGCCATTCAGACGTTTCACTAATCGCTCATTTCCGCATTTCATTCGGCCTAGTTTACTCGGAATGACACGTCCGTCTGAACATGAAATGAATCGAAAGTGCCGAACACTGCCGAATGAAATCTTCAAGTGAACCGATCCAACAATGTTGGATATTTTCCTTCGGCATCCTTCACTCGCGCGCGCATGCGCGCGGAAGAGAGCAAAGTGAATCGTCTGAACACCGAGTGAACTCTCAATCAGTTTGTCTCGCGTCCTGTACGGGAAGGACCATGAAAGGACGCCATCAAATCGCACGCAAAACGTCAAAATGGTATTCGTTCGGCTAATTTGTTTGCTTTTGGGAACACCTCTCATATAAATTTTTGGGTCTCCCTTATTATCCATGTATTTTATATGTTTTTTAATACATGTAAGATTATTAATTTGTAGGAAAATGTTCGTAATAAAAAAAGTGAAATCAAATTGTGTTATTATGCCATAAAAAATAAAAAGGTTTATAAGACGACAAAATACTGTTTTTTTAATTTTTTTTATTTAATTGTGTCAACAAAATTGCGTAAAAATCGATGCATCTGACATGTTTTTCCTTAAAATTCGGGGCCGGACCGCGCTGGAAAACATACGAATTCCAGCGCGGTTGACCTCGCTCGGCGACGCTGTGGTCGGAATGGACGAGTGAACGCTTATTTCTATAGCGCCGTGTGAACATGGAATGAAACAAAATGGACGATTAGGCCGAAAAAACATGGCGGAAACCTTCCCTCGAGTGAATCGTCTGATTCCAGCTTTAGTAAGAATTTGAAAAACGAAATGTACAGACTTTACACAACGTGCTACAGAAACACCGTTTAACGGCCGCGGAGTGTTTTTTTTTTAGTAAGGCTGAAAGTGTTTAAGGGAGATATGTTATAAATCGGTAGAAAATCGGAATTGACATTTTTTTTTAGAATCTAATTAATTGCGTAGTTAAGACTAATCCTAAGTCAATCATTCATCCCTGCTACCTAGTACCTACCAATAGAATAAATGTCTAATTCGTTACTTAGCTTCTTTTAATTTGTCCCTCCTTGTTTTTTTTATTTATTTATTGAATCAGAAATTAATAATCCTCGCCGAAGTACCTATAGAGGCGTATCAACTTAAATATTTTTTCAAGTAGATATTTATTTAAAATACTTTGTGGGTAAGTACGATTTCGAGTGGCTACTTAAATTTCAATGTATGAGCTATGAGCCAAAAAATCTTTGACAAGGACAAGAATGCTTTCGTTTGTTTATATTTTTTACTGACACTCACTGACACTTCAAATTTGAAAATTTCATGTTTACCACAAATTTATGTAGAAATTTAGATCAACATGGGTGACCAGTCAGAGCTGAATGCAACGTCTTCGATTTTAAGTAAGTAAATATTAACCATTAGACTTTGATGACTTCTCTGTTGTGGTTTTACTTTGTTATTTACTGGATGGTGATTTATTTTTCAGGTTCCAAATTATTACACAATGCAATTACAAAAAATAATGAAAAATCATGCGTGGCTTGTTGTTGTACGATTAACAAAAAGGATCTTCTGCCAGTTTCAGATGATGTTTCGGAAGAATTCTCATATCTTGCGAATATAGTGGTAAGTATCTAAGTAGATGTGTTGCTATAGACATAGACAAATGTAAATTCGGAGCTTTACAAGAAGATGCCTGGTTTAATACAGAATATATAATTTTGACACGTATATCTAAAATTGCGGGATTTTTTTCAGATCACCCATGGAGAAATGATTTGCGTGAACTGTTTATCTGAACTGACATCGGCGTGTAATTTTAAACGACGGTGCATCTTCTCAAATAAAAAAATGAAATCTGCCAGCATTATGACTGTCACTAACGCTTGTAATTCAGCTTCAGCCACCAACGAAGTGCCAACTTTAAGTTCAAAACCTTGTCAAAATCCTTGTAAAAAGAAAAATCGTGCTGAGTCAATAAAATCTCTCCAAAGTACTAATAAAATAACAGTCGGATCAGATAAGATAGTTGGTGGTAATAAAAATATTGACAGAGTAAATGGTAATAGAAGAAGAGGTTTGGCCAATAAAGGTAATAATAAATTTGCTAGTCTGCAGTTTCCACCACGTGTAGTCACTGCATCAGATCACGGAAGCAAAGGAAGTTTACTGAGAAGTCGGTCTGCCGATAATGTAGCAAACTACTACGGAAAGGTATGTCGGGAAGTATTCTCCAAAATGGATGACTTCAAGAAACATAAAAGCCAGCATTTTAGCAAGCTTACCAATCTTTTCATGAATGAATTAGGAAACCCGAGAGCTCCGGTGAGCAGCCCAATTTCCATTAAACCTTCACCGAAGACTTCAACAAATTTAAGAGAATCTTCTGGAGTCTGCTCCTTTTGCGGGAAGCTGTTCAAACAACTCAATAGACATATTTTAGTTTGCCCGTTGGTTAAGCAGAAAGGAGTGAAGAAACAATGTGAGCGATGCGGTAAAATCCTCACAGACCTGAACAAGCACAAGTGTTTAACTGAACGCATTTCTTCCAGTCTTTCTAAAACATATCCTTGTGATACGTGCGGTAAAATGTATGTTCTTTCCTGCACAAGTTTATATAATTTTCTTTGCAATTTTTACAAATAGCCTTATTGTTTGCATCTTCAATAGTGTTAACATATCTTACTTTCTTTTCTAGGTTGAACAGTTACAAATCATTATGGAGTCACAAGAAATATGTCCACAATTTTGACAGCAATAGCAAATCTAAATTAGACTGTCTGATGTGTACAAAAAGGTTTGTCAAATAAATTAATAAAAGTTTTGTTTATTATGATTTGATTGATGTATGGTAAAACCATTTATAACTATTTTGCCATTGCCGACAACCGAACAGAGTGCAAAGCTGATGGAATCATATTGAACGAGTTTAAGAAAGCCACTCTTGGATGATTTGGACATGTAGAAGAAATGGGCAGTTAACCTTTAAGTACTGATGTGGGTGTCTCACAGACGGCAAGTTAACAAATATGGGTCTTATTTCGAAGTCTTTAAAGATACCCCCGCGCCCTTCCCCTTAGCTTCTTTATCGAATACGGCGATCAAAAAGACGTACTAAGAACAATTGCATTGAATGTCGCAAGCCTATTTGTCTTGGGTGTTCAAAAACAGTATGCGTGGACTGTGTAGACAACAAGTGATTTATTCTAAAATATTTACGTGCTTTCAAAAGCAATCACTACCTATGTTATACTAATAATAATAATTGGATGACTTGTATAGCGCCGTTTTTGTGAAAAATCACCTCAAGGGCGCTGTACAAATTTCAATAATTTCTACAATCTTACTTCTTAATGAATACTGATGTTTAAAAAATAAAAACAAATCCAAAAAATGTCAAAATAATTTTATTATAGCTAAGATTATAACAAATATTTGTCTTTTTTTTTGTTTGATTTTGAAGGAAAAAAATTTTGAAAAAAAAAAAAACTCTCATAAAAAAGTCACCGGAGACCAAAATTTCATTTACATTTTTTACTCCAAATAATGTCAGGAATCACTGGTTAAAGTAACTCAAGTACGTACCTTAACACCCTATATAATTTGTATCAAATAAATATTGATCTCATATTAAATGTTGTTGTTTTTTGTACTTCCTTAGTAAAATAGTTCTAAACGAATCATAATACAAGTAAATAATGTGCAAGTCAGTAAATATAAATAGTCCATTTTGATTATTTATGAAGCCGTCTGAGATACATCACGTCACCATTTATGATATGGCTTAACCACGTCAGTACTTAAAGGTTAAAGGAGTGTCAGGAAAACATATGATTCTCAAGTGAATGAATGAAGAAGTCTAGGACATCTCAAAAAGACTCAGCATACTTACGTGAATTAATTACTTGAGTTGTGCAATCTCGAGAGTCAGAATGTATGACATATTATGTGAATATGTTCAGAACAGAGTAGTGTGGTGTTTCATGATCTCTGACTACCACTGCAGGGAAAGGTATGACATTTATTGACTTTGTTGGTGCTGATTTTTTGTTTGCATTTTTCAGCTATAGTAATGCCAGTGCAAGGCGAGAACACATGATAACTAAACATGGAACGGCCCCCCTGCCCCATGCCTGTAAAACGTGTAGCAAACAATTTCCCAGTACCACCAAATTAAAACGACATTTCAACACCCATAAGAGTAAGTTTCTTACCATCATTTTTTATCTACGTGGCTGTCGCGTATGCTATCCATCGGCGACTATCGTGTTATGTGAAACATGAAGTTTCTTTAAAACACATACATTGTGTCAAAAAGATGGGATAGATTGCGTTGAAACAGCCAGCATTGTAAGGGTTAATGTCAAGAATTAGATTCTTAGAATGCCGATATGCGTTTCTTGTATTTTCACTGCATTTTTAATAATTATATATTTTATTATATTTCAGATGTTTTATCGTACGAATGTTTTATTTGTTTGGCCAGTTTCCCAGAGACTGCTGCCCTCATGCACCACATGAAATCTAATCACAATAATATCCTCCTGACGCCCAATGAAATAACTAAACCATTACCTATCAAGTTATAATAAGCACACTCTGATTATTTCTAAATATCGCTGAATGAATTAAAGAACCGGAATAATATGAGGCAGAAATCAAACAACGAGAAACAAAAATCCTATCGACAGCTTCAAAGGTTTCAGACCATAAATGACAGTATCCTATACATTGTTGAATAAAAAGTAGTACTGCAACAAACACAGCAATCTCCTTTAGGTTACAGATAAAAAAAATGGAAGTATTTTCTTTGGCCAATCAGAGAGCTGGAAATGTAATATTCAACATGGCCGCCCCATACAAAGTGTGAACTGAAAAAAAAATGGCCTTATAAGTTCCTAACAAAACCGGCAGTCTCCAACCTTGCACAACAATCTGCAATATCCATCTATTAATTGAAAATAACTCAATAATTTACCAATTAATCACAATAAAATGTACATATAGTGTAACTCTTGGAAACATTTATTAACAAAAACTGTACTTTATGGTTAAAATAGAAAACATTTATTTCATATTACTCAAAATGAAAAGAAGTGGAGACCCGCCTTTGATTTATAATTCCCCTTTTTTACAACATCATTGGCGTACGTTTAAATAATATAAACGCATCTGTTCTAAACATTTTATTTAATGTTGTATAATCACCTTTCATTTTGTCATAAAACTATGCGTAAATAACATATAATTTAAATCAATCTACTAATAATGTTATATTTCATAAATAATTTTTGCATGAGGTTGATTGAATTGGTTTTTACAAAGCTCCATTGTCTACTAGTTCCTGGACAAGGTCTGCCATCTTCTGGCGGCACAGTTTATTGGAAGTCCAAACCGGGGTATTTTCTTCAGCAATGCTCGAAGTGTCCGTATCCTGAGGAAACAAAATTGCTAGTTATCTCTTAAAAGTGTAGTAATACATAATTTTTTTTTTTTTTTATTAACCAAAAATACATTTAAGTGCATTTTTTTAGGTATATGTAACTTCACTAGGCTGAGCCTGTTCTGAGGTGGCAGGAATTTGTATTGCCATTTGACCTATTGAGATTGACTCAAAGGTAAATGTAGAAAATATTGTCTAAGTAACATTGTTTGTAAAATTTTCATTTCTGTGTTTTGTAATAATATGTGGTCATCATCAAGAAGAAATAATACTAGTCGAAAACGATACTACTTGGGAAGGAATTCAATAAAAAGTGTAAATAACATTAATTTGTCCATTTTAAGCCGTGTATTCACCGAGAAACAATTGTTTATAAGATCTGTTTCTGATACAAAATCTATCTGTTTCTGTAACCAATTAATGTTTTTGTAACAGTAAAAACTGTTGCGGTAATCACTACATGTTTCGGACCATGTTTCTGTGCTCCCCCGCTGGCGATGGAGAACACATAAACAAATCAGTTTCGCAACAAACATTGCTGAGTGTGGGCGCCTATTTCACTTGTTAAAACATTAATTTGTATTATATTAATATTCTAAACAACGGACGGCAAGATCTCCGAAACATTGTTTCTGTAAACATCCTAGTGGTGTTTCACAAACTATATATCAGAAACATTCTTTCTCATTGAATACACGGCTTTATGTATTATGTAGTACTGTTTAGTCGTTAAATCACATCAATTGCGTTTGTATACTGTAGTAATCGAAATATGTGCGTTTTCAATGCAAGTATTAGAGCTCAAGACTTATTTTATGTAATATTATAGAAAGAATGTGAAATTTGTGCTTCATAATGCAAAAAGTTCCTTATTATACAGAAATATATGGCAAATAATCCATGCATTTATTGGTTTTTATTAAAAGGTCATTTATGATTCGTGAAAAGTAATGCATATGCTCAATTAAACTTTGGGATTTCAGTGAAAAGGCTAAGTAATATTACTTGTAAAAATTATATTAATTTACTTTGTTTACCTTTTCCTGGTATAAATCAGGTGCTTGATCGCTATCACAGGTAGAAATAGGAATCATATCTAGAGCCAATCCAAGGCCAAACTTTCCACAGCGATGGAATTCTTCATTTATCCTGTAAAATAGTACAATTATTGATCAATTTAACAACAGTAACTTCCAGATTCTAACCTGTATTTGTACTATTAAAGTTGAAGTCTATCAAATTCAATTCTCGGCCTGTTTCAGCTTTTTATCAATTATGATCAGCTGTCGAGCATAATGTCATATTATGATTGTCAGCTGATGATAATTTGGTCAAAAGCTGATACAGGCTGAGAATCAATGATTAACAAAAACCAGAGACCATTAAAAAAAAAAATTTACATATCCTCCACACAGGAGGTCCTAAAGAAAATAATTTCTCTATGATTTGAAGATGCTGTGTGGAGAGTCTTGTTAAGGAAACAAATGAGGGGAAGTTCTGGGAAGGGAAAAGGTATGAGGGGAGGGTAGGAAGCTGGGGCTCAGCGTGTCCATATCATCCGCCACCAAGATGTAGACAAACACCATCCCATGAACCCAGGCACCCCTCCTATGTCACCAAACGTAGCTAATCACTGGGAGTGACCATGTTTTGTCAATTTAATTATCTCCCAACATACCCTTCTTTTCATTCTGACTTGACATAACCCTACATAAGTACATATTTGCTTCACTTGATCGTGCTATGTCTTCCTCAGGCGTCCCCGATTTATTCTACCATTCACATTTGAGGAACATAAAATATTCTCCTTACGCTCCTTTTTTCGTTCATCTGCTGTACACGCCCAAACCATCAAATCTCTAAATCTTATTCATTTTAAAAGAAATATAAGGCAATCTGTAACTAACATTTCCCATAGTTTGTCTCTATCCATCAGGCTGGTAATCTGATGATCTTCCGGGGTGAGTTCTACCAGTCGGGTGTAGAGGGTCTCGTGGTACGTGCTCAGCAGAGACACGAGGTGCTCCGTCCTCTGGTCTCTAGAGGTGCAGCAGTAGATGAGGTTGGCCAGGTCAAGGGCGGGGGAGCCGTAACGCACCAGCTGGAAGTCCAAGAGACACACCTAGAAAATGTCAAATTCAAAATATTTATACTCTAAAATGGCAGCTTTTTTTTGTAAATGAATAATATTGTGTTTTTGAGAATATTTTATACTCTATACATTCATATTTGGAAATGACGTGTGGATGATATTTTCTAAATTATCATTTCCAATATTTGCTCATAATGTGCCATTATTATAAATTATTTTGCAATTCTCATTTCAAAAAGCGGTCTCCTATCACAGCTAGAACCTTTTTGTGACCGCTTGGCAATTAGTGTTGTTTTTGTGTCACAATAACAAAATGAACTTAAATATAGTATTTTAACATTATTATCAAAGTCAATAGAGTATGATACGTTTTTAGATTTTCACGGCCAAAAGCATTTTCGTTGTTTGTTTTTGGGGTGTTATGCCGTGTTGTGCTACCTCCTTCTTTAGCCGACGTTTCGGACAGCGTTGCAGTGTCCATCATCAGGACAAGGAGGTAGCACAACACGGCATAACACCCCAAAAACAAACAACGAAAATCAATAGAGTATGTAAAATCGAGGGATTAAAGTCAAATTACGTTATCTACAAAAGCATACAAATAATTCTTGGTCTTTGAGTCAAACAACTTTATCCACAAAAAATTCAAGTCAAACCACGTTATCTACAAAAAACTTACTAATAAAATTCAAGGGCTAATGTCAAACAATGTTATCCACAAAAAAATTCATTCAACATTATGTATCTACAAAAGACATATCAAAACCAATTTTATCTAAAAAAAGCTGAAATGTTATCCACATAAAAACATTTCAGCTTTTTTTAGATAAAATTGGTTTTGATATGTCTTTTGTAGATACATAATGTTGAATGACTTTAAGCCATAACCAATACTAATTTTTGGTATGTCTTTTTGTAGATAATTTTGTTTGACTGTAAGCCCTCGATATAACCTAATTAAATAATACAATCATTCATGTTTACCTCTACAATGTCACCTTCCTCTGAATACTTGAATAGAATGTTATTGGTCCAACAATCTCCATGACAGAAGACTGCCAATGGTTCCTGGGGGGAGACGAGCGAGACCATTTTGGTAAAGAACGTTCCATCGCCAACAAATTCACTGAACTTCTTCAAATACTTGGAGCTGTCTTGATCGGACGGTAAAGCTTCTTTTACCATGGCCAAAGCATTTCTAGCTGCTACTCGGTAATATCCCCTGTACCATTCTTCATTCTCGGTATCAAATAATCCTGCAAAATTAAAAAAATATTAATACATATTTGGAAATGCCTGACTAATCAACAAATTGGTTCATAAAAAAATATAGTTTTATTTAATAACTTGTAAATATTATGTTGTAATCTCACAAACAAAATCATCTGAACGAGAAACAATTTTTCCTAAGCAATCCACCTTTGCATTACTTCGAGCCTTTTTATCGTCAACAGGAAGTCTATGTTCCTAGTGCTTAATAATGATTGGTTGTGAAGCAATCATTGCTTCATAACACAGTACCATCCAAGATTACTCATTTGTTGACTAGTTTAATACAGTCTTTCTGTTTCTGCTAGCTTATTCTAGATTGGGAATGAAGTCAAGTGCAACCTTGAACCGAATTAATAATGTCTAGTTAACCTTTTCAATAAAATAAAACTGTTTTGATACTAGAGGTTAGATCGTTAAATATTCTACCTTCTCCAGTCTTGTAACAGCAATAGCAGATCTGTGAAAAATCCCAAGATATTTTGTCAGTAAATCTGCACTGAGTCCCAACTGCTCCCGTCTGGAGACAGACTATGGCTTCCCCAATTGGGCTATCTTGTGAGGTGAAGGAATGTTTCAATTCTGAATGGTTTTCTTACACCAGGGCCATACTGAGAGAATATTCCACTCTGGAGCATATAAATTTTTAATTAATTTATTTTTTTATATGAATACTACACAAGAGTCCCAACTGCTTCTGTCTGGAGCCAGCGAGACTATGGAATCCCCAATTGTGGTATGTTGTGAGGCTGAAGGTAGTGGGGAGTGGAAGGATATGGGAAAGAGGAAGGTGGGTAAGTACCTGACTATTCAGGTCTGGTCACCAAACAAGGCTAAAGCCATTTCAAACAACGTTTCAATTCTGAATGGTGGTCTTACACGAGGACGATCCTGAGAGCATCTTCCACTCTGGAACGTATCGCAAATATACTATATATTACTTGGAAATTGATACTACAATATATTTTTAATTGCCGTTACAATATATCATTGGCCGCAAATATACTATATATTATTTTGCCGTTACTATATATTATTGTGCCGCAAATATACTTTATAATATTTTTAATTAATTAATTTGTAAAGTAACACAAATTAATCAAATAAAATTTATTTGCACAAGCCAGGTTCGAACCCACGACCTTCGGATTGGGAGTCCAGAGTCAGATCCATGTCGGCCATCATTAATTCATTGTCAAATGAATCAAATTAAATTTATTTGTGTACACTGGGATTTGAACCTACAACCTTCAGTACATTATCGCTTGTCTGAATTCCAGAAACATCAGTTCCAATTTTGAAAATGACACTTAAATTCAAAACATATCTGAGGATTGATTGAGGATCACTCACAGACCGACCCACAACCAAAATAAGTATTTTTTTGATGTATTTTTTGTGGGTTCTAAACAGAAAGTTCATCTCTGAAAACGAAATCAATAAATATAATTTACCTTCCGAAATGCCGTCTTGGAGATTCAAAAGCTCGTAAAACTCTTCGGGCTGCTGCTGCTTCATCGCCAGAGACAAGGCATGAAGTCGAGCTAATTCTATAAGAACTGCCCGACACTGATCTGTTGTTAGACCTAGCTTTCTGTCGGCCATGCTAAACCCTCTGCATCGCAGATCTTCCAGAACCAGGACATCATTACGCGCCACATAACAGAGAGGAATGGCTCCAAACGGTTCTGCAATATTCTCCATGTGCTGATCTTGGAAAGTCAACAACGCTGGTATTATTTTTGTGTAAAACGCAACTTCATTGCAAAACAAGGCGTCGCTTTTATAGGCCTCTCTTCTCGCTACGCTGTCGGGAAGGCATTTGTATATTATAGATCTTGCCCAAGGTTCTCGGATATCATGAGAAACTATTTCGTCAGAGTTTTCGACGTTCAGTGATGTTCTTGTCTCAGTTTTGTATCCTTCGATATAAATTCGGTAGAGCATGGCAGTGTAATTGTCCCCCCTTCCAGAACCTGGTGCCAGCTTCAAATTAAATAACAATTCAAAACCATTTAAAAATTTGGTTTTATTATACATTATTGTGCCGTTCATTGATTATTATAAAAAATATGTATTAATTAAATGCGAAGGTACAGAATTGCGCAAAACTCCAATGTATCTCATTTTACATCTCATAAGAAAAAGTGTTTTGTGAAATTATAGAATCACTAAACTCGCAAAAATATTATTATTTATTTATTTTTATTTAAACGCCCGTAGGGCTTTTACATACATAAATCAATACATGTTTTGATTAATTACAGTGAAGAGTTAGAAGTGAATAAAATACAGGTAAATAACAGAAAATATTAAGACACATAATATAGGTTAGATAAAATATGAGTTGACAAAATGTAGGTAATACAGAATATAAATAAAGTTTAAAAAAAAATAGCCTGCCAATATCCTCCAAATCAACAATAATAGGTATTAATAAAAATGTATAAAATTGGTATTTACAATAGTTTATGAATTAAGTAGAAATAGTTTTCACATACTAGCGCAGACCCGTGAAAAATCATAGAAGAGTCTAAATTTTTGACAAACAGTCCAAAATTATACAATTACAATAAGTTTCTGTAAAATATTATATTATATATACTTTATCTCTTGTTTGAATTCTTCACACAATCAGTTTCAATTTTGAAAATGACAACAATTCAAAGCAAATTTGAGTTAGTTGAATCAGAATTACGCAAGGTGCAACAATTAAAATTAGTATTTTTAATGATGTATTTAAATATTTATTATTAAATATTTAAATACATCATTAAATACATTATTAAATATTTTTAAATGATGTTACATTCCTCATAACAAATAATAATTTCTTGTCGAAGTATATTTTAAGCGAAAACAGCAAATAATGAATCAAATCTACTCTACCTGAAAGGTTTCCAGGGTGACATCAGGGTCTTCCTCATTCATCAGCTCTTGCAAGAACTCGAGACTGACTTTACTATTCATTTTGACACTTTCTTATTATAGACGTTGTACTCTGTTATAAAGAACTGGGACAGCCCAATTTAGCTGCAGGCAGCATCCTAAATACTGGAGATGGACAACTGTATCTGTGTGCACTGGAGGACATGATGAATGGAGCAAGAACTGTACCCACATAAACAACGACTCTGCACAGTCAACAGTGGGGAGTTAAGTAGCTAATTTGATCCGTAATGGGGCTGTGTAGTTAAGTGTTGGAAATTTACTGTAATCAGAGCTCTCCCCTGAAATTTTAAATGCAATTCAAATCACACAGGACGGTTCAAAACTTTCTTACAGTTTTGTCCTCTCTTAAATTTTTTTAGTCTATATGTTGGTAGATTCTTAGGTAGAAGTTATTAATAATACATTTATTAATCAATTTTTTTTCTCCACTTTTTTCACCCAATTGAAAAAAGCCTTTATTCTTTTTCTGTTTTGACTGGGTATGAGTTTATTATTTCAGTTATTTCCAAGTCAGTAAATAAAATATATATAAAATACAGATTAAGAACAAATATGGTGTTTACATTATCCAAACTAAATGATTAATAAATAATAATAAATGTACCTAAAATCATAAATACCTTTGTCTTACAAATACGAAAGAGAGAAAAACACATTTTTCAGAAGTGTCCCTATTGATATAGCAACCCACCGTATAAGCGGCGTAGGTCGCGCTTAAAAACGCTAGCGCTTTTAAAGCTATGGTTTCACTGGCTTTATTTTCAATATTAAAATCGTTGCTCATTAAAAATAGGTTGTACAAGGCTCTGCAGCAAGCAATATAATTATTGTTTTTATAAAGTTACTCTCAAAATGGTTCTCACTTTTAAATACTTGTATCTACTACTTATTTTATGTGTAAAATCATGTTTTCTCACTTGCGGTAAACAAGCAGTGCTCTTTCAATGACAAATTACCTGATTAATAATGTATGATAGTTTTTCTGCATGTAAAGATAAAAACCAATAGGCAAGTATTTTTAGCAGAAATGTAATCTCAATCAAGTGCTTTTCATTAACTAACATGAAAGTACCACTTACCTATATTTGAACAAATGTTTTTATTGATTTTAAAGATTTTTTTCTTTTATTTGAATGAAAAGACAAATAACTTTGTTTACATCACTTTTATTAATACACAATCTACATGTTTCATGAACGATGTTCACATCATCAGGATCAAATGTATACTAAACTTAAAAATTAAATATATATATACATATATATCACATATGGGATAAAAGGCTAGAAGGAAAAGGAAGGGGTAAGGGTGGGGGAAGTATATTACAATTAGGGATTTCAAATTATTAGCAGGGAAATACCGGTTTAGTGGGAAAAGGTTCAAAAGAGGGTTTATAAAAATTTGCTGCTTATTTATTATGTCTGCTTTATTATTTCCATTTTTTCTAATTTCTAAAATTTCTAAATTATTTATCTGTGATGCCTTGTAACCCGTATGTAATATTTTAGGTCCATGATTTTTGTCAAAATTATGATAATTTTTTAATAAATGATCTGCAAACTCGGATTCGCTGTTCCCATTTAATGCCCTGAGATGTTTTTTAACCCTTACTTCAAAGATTCTATTTGTTCTACCTATATAAATGGTGTTAAGGTATGTACTTGAGTTACTTTAACCAGTAAATCCTGACATTATTTGGAGTAAAAAAAGCAAATGAAATTTTGGTCTCCAGTGACATTTTTGATGTTTTTTTTTTTTCTACAAAAACATAAAAAATAGTAGGTGTTAAGTAGCTGGGGGCGGGGTAAGTGGCGGGGCGTAACTCGTCTGAGTGACCAATAAGGTCATGTGAAAGAATTTTTTTGTTTGTTTGATTTTGAAGAAAAAAAAATTTAAAAAAAAAAATTGTCATAAAAAAAGTCACGGGAGACCAAAATTTAATTTACATTTTTTACTCCAAATAATGTCAGGTATCACTGGTTAAAGTAACTCAAGTACATACCTTAACACCCTGTATATATACAGATTTTTTTTTCTGTTTTTGCACACAGGAATAGAATGTGTTGAAAATATTGACTGATTTGAAATGAGTATCTACTGATTAACAAATAATGCAGTCAGAAAAGAATGTATGTTTCTAACCACCCAGTCTGGACATATCAATGATACAAACCATTTAAATTAGTGATGATGTGTAACATCTGACATCACTTTATTCAGCTCGTAAGTCGAGTAGGACACTGTGCCCATACACAACTCTGGGTGTGTGCTCTGTATTCAAATGGATATCACAATAAAATGCTGATGATGAATGATAAATGATCAAAAAAATAAAAAATACTGTTGTGAAAAGGTATTATTGAAGTAAGTTCTTTAGGGGCATTACGACAGGTAACTCAAATCTTTTTTGAACGGAAGTAACATTTTAAAACAGAAATGACGTTCAATTGATATTTCATCATATTAACGTTGTAGATATGGCAACAATGAGTGCGAAGCCTAGCAACGAATAAAAAATGTCAAATCAAACTCAAACGTCAGACGTCACCCGTTTATTTTTGTTTACTAATATATAAGGAGGTTATTGTCAGGTAAAGAGTAAAGAGGTTATTGTCATGTTCCGCCGCCTAAAAAATGCAAGTTTTTATGTAGTTTTTAGTCAAAGAAGTTTTACTTCAACCGCATAAAGGTTAGACGCACTCAATTTTTTTATTACTGAATGGCACAACATAAATAAAGGTTTTTTTTTTTTTTTGAAATTTCAAAATATTTTTTTTTGTAATAGAGATGACTAAAATTAAATGATGTAGATTCAACAAGCAGCAGGGAAGGAATCGAAGGAATAATTGAAAATGTTCTTGTGTAGCTTTCTTTTGTTTCATTTTCCGATATTATAAAATTTGAATTCCTGAAGGTAGGTAGATAGTTGCCAGTAGGTAGGTAATTTCTAGTAGGTAGACACAGTACTTTTTTTCCAATTATTTCTGGCCTTCACCCTTCAAGGGTATTCTAGGCCAGTGTTCCGCAAACTTTTTGTGTTCAAGGTACACCTACCAAATCAAAAATTTTTGAGGTACACCAAAGAAAAAATCTATGTTTATTTATTATTAAAATCAATACAATGTGCTGAGAAATGTGAGCCTGCTTAACTGAGCACAGGCCATCAAAATTTTGAGCAATCGTTGATAGCGCTGCTCTCATCTCTTCAATTCGTCAATCATCCTCATGCATTCTCTTTTTTTTTTTAATCGTAGTTAGAGTTGTAAACCTCAATTCGGATAGGTAGGGCGTGGCACATCAAATAGTAAGAGAATTGCAATCGACCGCTTTGAATGGAGTGGATAATCATTTTTTATACGCAGCCCAAAATGTCTTAGCCATGTTTTGGAAAATTTTAGTTTTAATGTTCGATCGGTTTTTAGCTCCACCAACTCTTCCTGCTCGTTTATCGGCATGTGTCCAGGGGAATGCTATCTGATAATGGATTTCATACCCAATCCATAGGTTGTAGTGGCAAATATAAGTTTATTTTTTCCTGCTAAACAGCTCCAAGTGTTTCACTATCGAAGCCTGCACTTTTTTCTCGTCGACTTGTAGCGCAAAAACTCCACTAAGCCTTAATTTAATTTTAAGAAATATTACAGACGCAGGTATTTCTTCAATTTCGTTAGCCGCTTCTTGGCTAGTCATAATCTTGACAATTTCTTAGCTGACAGGTAAAATTAAATTTTAAGCGAAAGGATTTAACGCTTGTTTTTTGTGCTTTGTTTTATATTTTGAAATATGAAATCATGAGAGTTATCTGTTTCTTAGACGTTAAAAAAAAGGTGACAATGTAACATGGCGGCGAGGTACACCAACTAATGACCACAGTGCCGTGGCACACACTTTGCGGAACACTGTTCTAGGCCATCATCAACCAATGATCAGACATAGGAGGATTATAAATGAGCGTTAGTTCATCTATGTTAGGTACAGAAGTGGGGGTAATTTTGTCCAAGAATTCATCTATCCATTGAGAATGAGACGTTCGAGGAGTTGATGAACTGAAGGAGGATCGAAATCTTCGGATCACAGACCATTATGCAGCAGCGAAAAGTGACTGCTGGAAGATCTGGAGGGAGAAGAATCCTCAAGGCACAACACACTACACTTTTTTTTGCCAGAAAACAAAAAATAATGGAATATGATTATTTTTAGATGGAGCAAAACAAAACAAAGTTACGACAGCCAAATGTTATTGTTGCGAATATCGGCACAGTACTTTAACATAAATTGTTATTGTGTGATGATGATTATTTTTAAATACCCAAAATAAATGTTTTTCAAAAATGTAGCCACCAATCAAAAATATAGATTTTTCATTAAATACACAGGAAAATAAACAACAAAAATAAATTCATAAATTTCTTTTATTCTTTCATAAATAAAATTACAAGTCTGACAGACAAAACCATTTAATTTGGTAGACAAATCATTTTATTTAACCCATTCTCTGCTAACGCATCATATGATGCACAAATTATCCATACCTCCAATAATGCCTATGTGTGTTTATATATTTAGAAATTTTTGAAAGGTAATAAAAAATCAATCCGTAAAAACATTTTAACCATAATACATATTTTTTTTAGTTTGTAGGAAAACAGTTTCTACTTTCTGCCAAGGTCTTACGCATCGAACGGCACAACCTAGTTGCGCCATCTGTTGGACCCATTGACGAAGATACTTGGTCGAAGGTTGGACCCAAAGTTTGGATAGATGGTTAAGAATGCTTTAAAATCCAAAAAGAAACCGCTTATATACAATATTAATAAATATATTTAAAAAAAATCCCATATAAAATGATTCCTTTGACGCCATTTTTTTTTGTAAACACTGACATTTGCGTGAGATTGTTTGAAATAAATACACATAAATGTAACCCATCTACACATTATTTGGTTTGTCACATGTAGATAGATACTGTAGTTATAGGTATGTTTTTTAGATAGGAAATGATGATGTCTTTGTGAACACATAAAACGTCCCAACAAATCTATATGTGGTAAATATTATACGACTTATGGGACGTTTTGTCTTACTTTACCGGCATTATTTGAAGTGAAAAATGTACATGAAATTTTGATGTCCGGTGACTTTTTTATGTATTTTTTTTTCAATTTTTTTTTTCAAAACCAATTTTAACGGCTTCCGTGGTCGAGGGGGCCTAGGTCGCGGATTGAAACGGATTAATTGTGTTATTTCACAATTAATTAATTAAGTGTAGCCATTCAGAATTGAAACGTTGCTTGAAATGGCTTTAGACGTGTTTGGTGACCAGATCTGAATAGCCAGGTACTTCCCCACCTTTCTCATCCCCATCTCTTTCCCCTCCCAGCATACCCCAATTGGGGATGCCATAGTCTCACTGGCTCCAGTGCGGACTCTTGTGCGGTATTCAAATAAAAAATAAAAAATCGACTTCCACATGTCGTCATTGGTCACTCAGCCGAGTAATCGACCAAACCCCCATCCCGCCCCTAACTGTACAAATTTTATGTTTTAGTTGAAAAAAAATATATATAATATATCAAAAATAGAAACACCAGAGATCAAAATTTCATTTACATTTTTTACTCCAAATAATGACAGGCAACACGGGTTAAAGTAATTTTATTACTTACATCGATTAACACCGGGATTCTCCGACAAGTTTCGCTTGGCACAAATAAATAAATTTTGCCCGGATTGCCTGAGGTCCTGGGTTCGAGTCCCAGGACCTCTGGCAACGAGTCCGAGTTGACTTTCGCTAATATTATCTTTATTAATTAAAATATTATAATTTGAGGTTTAACTCTTTAAGTTAAAAAGTAAAAAAAAATATATATAAAAATTCGTGTTAACGTAAAAACTTTGTTAGTGCCAAATTAGCTTATAATTTTCGTATTTATTTAAAACGCGTTTGTCGCGAGAAAGGATACATTGGGCTATGCTGTGACGCAAACGGTGTAAGTTTGATTATTGGACATCCTTGAATATCGTGTTTCTTATAATCTAACAATAAATTTAGATGACACATCAAAACCATGGAAACTTCTACTATGCTAATACTTGCTTTCAAATCATTATTAGCTTCTAAAAGAGAGCTTTTGGAAGCTTTAAGCAGAGAGAAAAATAAGATCAGAATTCATTTTCAGAAATATTCTCTTTCGTCTTCTATTTATTTACGCGAAATAACGGCATTTCTTGATTATTCGTATACTTTATCTAAATGAAGACTCGTATTTCATCGTAGAAATCGATAGATCGTAGAAAGTCCTTAATAGATTATTCATTTTATTTAAAGCGCAAAATGGATAATTTATTCTGACACCACCTAGATGGCATTTAGTTCAAGTTGAATATTGCCATCATACCTAAAGATAGCAGCCAATAAAATATGCGTTAAGAAAAGGAAGATAATATTGCTAGTTTTCAGTCACATATAGATCTTCATCATAATAATAATCCTTCGTATTTGCTTGCTCTGTACTACTTACTTTGGTTTTATATATTTTATAATTAGATACTTTTATGTTCTATACTTTTCATATTAAAATGCACCTATTAAAGGTGAAATAAGCACCATCAAAATGGTGAAAAATGCACCTTAGAATGGTGTATTATGGAACCTCAAAATGCACCTTCTTATGGTAAAACATGCATTGCAGAAGGCTGAAAAATGCACCATATTTTGAAGAAAAAGTAACCCCAGAATGCTTAAAAATGCACCAATGAAAGATGAAAAATGCACCTCAGAACCTCCACCTTATAAGGGTGAAATATGCACCACAGAAATTCTGAAAAATGCACCTTATAATGGCGAAATATTCACTCCCGAATGCTTTAAATTGCACATATTAAAGGTGAAATAAGCAACATCAAAAAGGTAAAAAATGCACCTCAGAATGGTGTATTATGGAACCTTTTAATAGTGAAATATGCAATCGAGAATGCTTAAAAAAATGCACCTTATTAGGGTAGAATATGCACTACAGAAAGATGAAAAATGCACCTTGAAATGGTGAAAAATTCACTCCAGAATGCTTAGAATTGCACCTATTAAAGCTGAAATAAGCACCATCAAAAGGTGAAAAATGCACCTCAGAGTGGTGTATTATGGAACCTTTTATTGGTGAAATAAGCACCCGAGAATGCTTAGAAATATGCACCTTATAAGGGTGAAATATGCACCACAGAAGGCTGAAAAATTCACCTTATAATGGTGAAATATTTACTCCCGAATGCTTTAAATTGCACCAATTAAAAGTGAAATAAGCACCATCAAAAAGGTGAAATATGCACCTCAGAATGGTGTATTAAGGAACCTTTTTTAGGTGAAATATGCACTCGAGAATGCTTAAAAAAATGCACCTTATAAGGGTGAAATATGCACCACAGAAGGCTGAAAAATTCACCTTATATGGTGAAATATTCACTCTCGAATGCATAAAATTGCACCCATTAAAGGTGAAATAAGCACCATCAAAATAGTGAAATATGCACCGAAGAATAATGTATTATGGAACCTCAAAATGCACTTTATTACGGTAAAATATGCACTACAGAAAGCTGAATAATGCACCTTATAATGGTGACATATTCACTCCAGAATGCTTTAAATTGCACCAATTAAAGGTGAAAAATGCACCTCAGAATGGTGTATTTTGGAAGCAATTAATGGTGAAATATGCACGTGAGAATGCTTTTAAAAATGAGCCTTGTTAGGGAGAAATATGCACCAAAGAAAGCTGAAAAATTCACCTTATATTGGTGAAATATTCACTCCAGAATGCTTTAAATTGCACCTATTATAGGTGAAATAAACACCATCAAAATGTTGAAATATGCACCTAAGAATAGTGTATTAAGGAACCTTTTTTAGGTGAAATATGCACTCGAGAATGTTTAAAAAAATGCACCTTATAAGGGTGAAATATGCACCACAGAAGGCTGAAAAATTCACCTTATAATGGTGAAATATTCACTCCCGAATGA